>MQRK01188474.1:654-24101 GCA_001938485.1 Girardia tigrina | reverse complement strand
GAACTGATTTGGTTACAAAGTTGTCAAAAGTTTGCTGAACTTTTCCCGCTTTTTTTCTAGATAAATTTCTTTATAGCAATTGATAGCATTATCTATTGCTCGTGTAACATTTAGACTTCCATTTTCGTCAGGGTCATTATCTTCAAAAATGTCCATTGCCTGTGAAATTAGTTGCATCGCTTTCGAAATAGAACCAGCCGTTAAATGTTTTTCTTCTGGAACCAAATCATGAGAATCAATATCATCCACCAAAGATAATCGAAATGCGAAATCCCCTTTATATGTACATATAAAATTTACGCAACGCAAATCGAAATTGTAACGACGCAACTCTGAAATCACGAAATTTCAAGAACAACGCAACTTCGAAAACGACGCAAATCGAAACGACGCAAATCGAGGTTATAGTGTATAACCTTCTTTCAAAAATTTTCATAGCACGAACAAACGAACACTCTACACACATATCTATTTTAAAACAATTCTCCCTTCCACAATCCAACTATTTAAACAAATGATTTAAATCGTTCTTTATATTACACGCCCACCTGTTTTTAAGGCGCAAAGACAGACACAGTTCGAACAACTAGGAGTACTGGGACCTACCACTGCAGACAAACCTGATATAATAGTATTTCTTAAAATATAAAATTGATAATTCATATGAAGTAACCATTGCCCGTATGACAAGTCTGGATTGAATACCAAACAGAAAATTCACCGAGTCAATAGATTTAAAAAAGACTTTTACTTAATTCTGAATATCCAACCACTCAATCAAATACAAGTATAAAGAATATTGTAATTCCGTTTCATAAAAAAGATTGTAATAATGATGAAAAATGAATTTAAAAGATTTATTAATTCAGGCTAAATGCTTAGTATATGTTTCGATGTATGGACGTCCAATAGAAGTCGTAAATAAATGAATCTAACTTTGTTTAATAAATCTATTAATTGGAATCTAAAAATAATTCGATAAATATAATAAAATTTTATAAATTTATATTTACCGGTAATTTAGCGGTTTAACGATTATCGAAAAATTATTTACCGGTAAACGCATTTTCGGAAAACTTTGGAATCCCTAAGAATCACCAATACAATAATACGATTTAATCCTTATTTCTCTTTCTTTTGGGTTTTTCTCTTTGTGAGAATTTAGTAATTTTTTTTCATTTTTCAATATAAAAAGTGTGATAAGTATGAATATTAATACAGTTTTTTACTTATATTATAATTAAATAATTAACTAAGGGTACTAATTTTACAATCAATTAACGATCATCTCAAACAAAGAAATTAGAAAAGAATGTTCTAATTCTAATAGTAGACGATATTTTCCTATTCAGCAGCTTAATTTGTTATTTTATTTACATAGTCTGCCAAAACAATGACATTTTTACAACGATTGACTTCCTTTTGTAAACTATACTGTTGGCATATAATTTATAGGTTAGTATAACTGACAAAAATTGTTAAAATCTTTACTCAGTTTTTAACATGATAAACAGAAAGATATGATTTTGAAGAACAAATATCATCATCTTTGGTCAGTCGAAGGTTAATAGAAATATTGCAAGGATATTTCATATTGTTTTCAGTGAGATTTGGCCGCAGAGAACAGTTCGAATTAAAAAATTAATGATTACCTTATCGATAATTAAAATGAACAAAAAGAGGTTCTATTGGAACAAAACAGATAGCAACAATTGAAATGTAATTTCTCAAATTTGCCGAATCTTCACACCAACAACGTAGCTCCTTGCAGTGTTGCGGAACAATAATCACAAAAATCCAACTAAAACAGTATTATAAAGTCAAATCAGATCTCCAAATGGAATGACAATAACACAATGAATACGAATGACACAAAGGTAATCGTTTCATTAATAAAATGAAATATCCCGATGAAATTACAAAAATAGGAAAAAGTCTAGCTGTAATAGAAGCAGCTGATTACATGCTGAAGAGTCGCTCATGAAATCATATAAATTCCAAAGGAACATAAAGTGACAAATATTGGCGCGAAGAGGAACAGTATAAAACTGTCCTTGGAGCACTATAGAATAATTACATATTTACACCAAGAAGCAACACGAGCCCAGTTGTTATTCATCGTATCATATACAAAACTCGCAGATCATCATTCGGTTTCCCCGGATTAGTACAAACAATAATGAATATCACTATTCAATCACAGTTAATGTTATTATTTAATATGGATATTGTAAAAATACTATAGAATCACTAAATAACAATAAAAATAGTAAAGATTATTACCTAAATCTAAAAGGATAAGAAAAAAGTAATCAATTTTCAAAATCAAATATTCGCGGACTAGTCAATTTGGAGAGGATCTTACTCGATCAGAATCAGCAGAATAATATGATCCATTAAGTGTTGAAAAGTCGTGCCAATCGCCGACCTCAGAGCAAATGGCTGTAGCGTGGTCTAATTTACCTGGATGGAGATTAGTTAATAATGATGATATGACTGGTTTTTTCTGGGTTGAATTTGGATTATGAAAGGATGCATTATCGTTACTGTTTTTCGGGAATATTAATAGGTTTTCTGGTAATAATGATAAGCTAGGTGGAACAGGAGGCGGACAACTAGTTGGTAACTGACCATAAAGAGAATTGTCGAGACTCTTTTGATGGCGTAGTTTAACTGTTTGCCTGGCGTCGTTATGATCAGCCCCAGCGGTTGAATGACTTTTGGCATATAGTTTCCGTCTCGATTTTGTGAAAGTACAATCATTAATAACCCCAGTTTTATTGTCATTTTCATTCTTAGACTGTTTAGTAAATTGTCTTTCCAGATAACGACGTTTTTGAGAAGTTGCTTGAAAGACTTCATTCATAAGTGCTTGACACAATTCATAAGAACTAGGAGAAAAATACACAGAAGGCTTGTTTGGGTGATTATTAATATTACAATCACTGTCAAATTTCAACTCTATATCGTGCCAAACTCGCTCGATTTGTTTCATAGCATAGTGTTGTCGTTCTTCGGGAAGTAATTCCATTTTTCCAGTGAAATTTATTTCCATGGCGCTACAACAGATATTATCTTTTGAGCATGAACATGTACATCTGCCATGTATTTGATCACAATTTTTGGAACAATTATCAATATAAGGAAACATATCACAGACTGGCATTGCTACTTTATTGACGACGGGATCAAAGTTATCTGTGACTCCGTCACTACTAAGCAAAACTAAATCGCCAGATTCACACAAAGTCAAGGAAAATGTCAAATTATTTAATTCTGGGCTATTGTCACTGTATACTCGACCTAAAGCTCCTCCAGTATCTCTCCAATCTCTGGCAACAGTCACGTTATGACTACCAATTGTTATTTCACGAATTCCATAAGTTCGACTCAAAAGGAATGCTAAAGAATCGCCAATGTTTAATGTACAAATAGCGTAATGACCAGATTTTATGCGATCATTTTCATCTGAAGCTAATGGCAAAACAACAGCTGCACATAAAGTCGTCAGACCAGGAGTTTCTGATAATATAATCATCGACTGAGCGGCTTCAAACGCTTCCAAGATCCATTTGAAAACATTCTAAATGTTATTCATCAGTAGCTAATTTTATCAGTCAATTTCATTTTCAATTAGAAAATCAAAGAAGCATATGTATAATAATTATCAACAAAATGTTAAGTAAATAGATTGTAGATACACGTAAGTAGACAACTTTTAATAACACTAAAACAGTAAAGTTTAGTATTACTTTACACGAGTATATTTCGTTTTTAATCAAAGACGGGCTTGTCGTATTCACGAAATCGGAATTCTGAATTCTTAGTTGTCACTTTTTTTCAATTTTAAAAAAACAGACGATTTAGATTTGCGAAATTATCCTTATATTAATTTTTGATAACTTCATTTAGAGCCATAGAAGCTAAATATAATTTATTTAGAATACTTACCGAAAAATAATGTTGCATTCTTAAGAGTTTATTTTTTGTAATCAAATCACAAATTGGATCCTCCTTGGGACAATTCTTACAAAAATATTCGTACTTAGACAAATTATTGAATTTAATTTTAATTTATTAAAGTTTCAAATTTGAACTATTAAGTGATTGAATTAATTCGTAACGTTTTATATAAGATTGTGAGTGTATTACATTTTTATACTTTTGCCTTCAGAAACAAATTTACATTAAATCCACTGTTATGAAATATTATTTTAACGACTCATTTTACTATCAATTGCTAATAACATCAACTTACAATTATTTAAATATGTTTAAATTTATATCAATCAAATATTCTATTGCAAGGAATTTTATTTCATTACTTTCATGCGATTAAAACTGCTTCAGAAAATCATAGGATTTTAGAAGATGTTTACAATGAGCAAGGTTTAGGTCAGAAAGCATGTCTGAAGTGCTTTGCGCGATCCAAGAGCGGTGATTTCAACTTAGAAGACAAGATATGACTTAGACAACAAAAATGTTTGAAAATAAAGAGTTGGAGGATTTACTTGTGAAGATCTCATCTCAAACGATTAGAGTTACCCTGATCATTCGAAATTGACTTGTCAACAATAGAAAAATGACTTAAAGAGCTAGGAATGATCAAAAAGGAATGAAATTAGGTCCCATACAAATTAAAACTAAGTATGTGACTGAAAGACATAACTCAAAAAAAGAAAGAAAAAACCATACGAAATACAACAAACAATACATGATACGAACTATTCCTCACATACAAATTTATAGAATTTGTGTACCCAAAATTTGAATTATTAACTACAATACAACAATTTACATGTTTCTGGGATTTAATTTGATCTCGTATTTTTAACATTTTTAAACCAAACATTTGTTATTATTCATCAAACCTCTAAAATAATGGAGAAGCTTTAATAAAATATGATGAATATAATGAAATACAGTCAAACTCAGTTATCTTGAATAGTATGGGTCAAAAAAAAATTCGAAATACCAGAACATTCGAGATAACCGAGTTTTCAGATAATGTAATATATTTTCTTGAAATTTGTTATATATTACATTACTGTATATATTAATGATATACGAGGGACGTTCCGAAAGTAAGTGGAAAAAAGGGAGACGACACCACAAGAAAGCATTTATTGAAGGAATACAATGTCATTCAGATAGGCCTGTCATCTCCGCCAACTCGCGAATGGTAAGGCAGCGATTTGCATTGATGGTCTCCGACACTTTTTCCACATTTTCTACCGTGCTCGTCGTTGCTGGACGTCCACTCCTGTCCTCGTCGCCCAAGGATTCACTTCCATTTTCGAATTGATGCACCCAATAGTAGACGACAGACTTTTGCAGGGCACTTCCTTGAAACACATTTGATAAGCGGCGCACAATGTCAGACACTGAGTATCCTCTTTCCAAAGGAAAAAGATGATGGCACACTGAGAAAGTACTGCGTCTGCCATGTGTTAAACAAAAATGAAAACACTGCCTATGACAGTTTCCTCTATGCTGCTCACGTGTTGCATGGACCAATGCCACTTTTGCTCGATTTCTATTGGCTGGTAAGTACATCACGCCATCACACCATCTGTCCCTCTGTAAGATGCACACACACGCGCACACCCGCATATAAGTATTTCCACTTACTTTCGAAACGCCCCTCGTATTATTATGTTATTTATTGCATTAAAATAACTCTAACAGATTTATCAGAGTACCGATTATACTAGAAAGTACTATTACCCAGTCTTTATAGGAAAGATTTATTAAATGAAGAATTTCTACAACTTCTATTCTGAGGCTAATTAATTAAAAGAAAATAATTGCCTAGTATTGACAGAATTTGAATATGAAACGAAGCCACTAGCAGAATAGAGTTTTTTACTGTACTCCAACATGCATAAATTATAATTGCTTTCTTTGAAAGAGCATTTAACTCGACACACACATTCTCACAAATGTTAGAACATGAAATACCTTATTAATTTCTTCATGAATTAACAGCCTTTGATTGAAAAAAGTCTATGATCTTTAACTTTGCTACTCCAAGTAATTCATTAATATTCATTAAGCCACAGTGTGAGAAATGTGTATGTTTTCGAAAGTGTGTGCATTAAAAATATACAATGAGACAGGTTGAAATGAAATAATGTCTGCCCTTTCATATGAATGAATCTGTCTGTGTTTTAGAGATGGCTTTTTAAAGAGCTTATGAAAAGATTCCATGTGATTGAGAACACACACACTATTTCCACAACCTCACAACGCATAACACGAGGTGTATGCTGGTACTGTATTGAACTTTCCGAAATGAAATAAACTGACACATCTACTGATTTCATTTTCAAATCTTATACGCTGTAAATTACACATTTCAGACTGGGCCAAGAAAAAATAAATTATTATGTTGACTCTCATATTCTTATGAAGATTAAATACATTACATCATCATTTGGATTTCCCCATTCAACATTGTTCACTATTATAAAGAATAAAGGGAAGACTAATGAGCAGTGCGATCGCGCAATTAATTAGAAGGTAAATAAATTGAAACCTGCAAGAAATGAAGATGTGAACAAATGCTTACAGGAATGGTTTAAATAGGTAATCAAAGCATTTACAGTATAAAATGTACATGACTTCTTATATTGGTCATCACCACTTTTAAAGCAACGGATAGAAACATTCCAATTGATGGTGAAACTTTGCGCATTAAGGCGTGCGACTTTAGTAGGTTCTTTGGCAATGCCAGTGAGGAAATTAATTGAGACTGGATAGCTCGATGGGAGATCAGATTTTTCCCGACAAATAGCTAGAGAAAGTGTAGAGGAGTGGAAATGAATGTGTACACATATCTTCCATATTACATCCATATCAGTCATCTAATATTTTTAACTGTGACGAGACTAGTGAGTGATGAAATTATGCATTTAAGTACAGAAAATAATTTTCATTTAACTTTTTAGTTCATTTGAGCGTTAATGTGGAAGCATTTACAATAATGTACAATTTCATTCAAGAAAGCAAATGTGCACGGTGGAAAAAAATCAAAGATAGAATTACGGTTCCTTTCGGCGATAACATGGCCAGTGAAAAGCTTCCGTTCCTTTTAATTGGGCCAACAGATAAATCTCGCTGCTTCAAAGGAATATCGAAATCACCAGTCTCATACAAAAAACTGGAAAAGCTGGATGATCAGTTTACCATTTGAGGACTGGCGGAGCAAATTAGATCACAAAATAAAGAAGTACAACAGAAATATCATCATGATTGTGGACAACTGTTCTCCCAATCCATGCATTCAAGACCTTAAAATGTCAAACTGATGTTTTTGCTTTTAAACACTACCTCAAAATTAGAATATATGAATATGGGAATAATCTACACATTTAAGCATCGTTACAAGAATATTAAAAGATTAATTATAAAAGATTAATATTAAAAGAAGAGAATATTAAAAGATTAGTATAGTTTGTGGTGAACCAAGACTTTTCTTTTTTCGGCTTGATGTTCCCTATACTTTGCGACTTTTATGGGGAAACATTCAATGCACCATAATTGTCAACTACTTTTTATGATTGTCACGTTCAAATTCCAAGCAAGGACGAACATTTGGTCCAAGATGCACTTTTCAATGGCAGTGATGCAGAGAAGATAAATGCAACTGGAAATGTTTGAGACTATACGAATACTTCTCAAGATTCCTGCTGTTATTTCCATCAATGAATATAAGGAGGCAGAAGATCAAGTGGAAGTTAATTCTTTCTTGACTGAGGAAGAAATTTCATAGAGTATGATGATCTGTTAGATGATGAAGTTCATGTTGGTGACGCAGATGAGATTTCAGCACAATCAATTAATACGATCTTTGACTCACTCTTTATCATTCAAACCTAGACGAAGAAAGCGGAAAGAATTACGCTTCAAGAACTTAATTTTCTGGTTCATCTTGAGAATTTTGCATAAAATCCAAACCAATAGACTAAACAAACCGTTATTACTGAGTATTTTTCTAAATCATGATCGAAGCCTGTTCGAATTATATTGTATTAGATTTGATATTGATTTAAATTTTTTTAGTAGAAAAGTGGTATGAACTATTCTGATATCAGTTTTCTTTTTGAAGTTTCAGACGCCACTAAAATGACAATCATGAATTCGAGATAAACGACCATAATTATTATTTTCAAAATATATTTATTCGAGATAACCGAACCAAAATAATAAGGAAATATAGGAAGCTTTTTAGTGGCAAAAATACCTTCGAGTTAGCCGACTATTTGAAATAACCTAATCTAACTGTATATTTATTATGTATTTCCTAACAATTCAATCTTTATACTTTTATAATTTTATTTTATACTTTTTATTATATTAATGTTATTATTACTTTTATTTCCTCTCTAAATAAAAATTATTTAACTGTTATTTAATGGTGAAAATTATATTTCATACACGAAAAACTGAATCAGTATGCTTATATGACATTATTTTGCAAATGAAGATGCATTGAATAAACACAGCCATATATTATTAATAATATCATTATTTTTCGTTCATTGCATCGACTAATAAGTATACGTGAGACAAAAATATGAGAAAATATTAATATTTATTGTCATTGATATAAATTGGAATAATATATATATTAGCTTCATTTAAATGATGAATCAATTTTATGAAAAACTCATTTTAAACAGAAACAAACGAAAATTTATCGACTGTTGCTATTTAACTGACTAAAGTGACTTAGCATAAAAACAGATCAAACACGGCTCCATTGATACTTCTGACAACTATTTGTTTGACAGTGCATAACAATAACATCAATTTAGAAATTGTTGTTAAATGTAAAAATAATTGTAATGGGAAGGCCAACATACAACTTCTTCTATTTTGGAACCTATACATAAAATCGAAGCCTTAAAACACAAGTATATCTGATTTTAATCTAATTTGTAAAATTAAATTCCCTAGACAGATTAGAAATGATCTATTCCATAAATTAAATAGAATGATTGGATCACCTAGAGGGATTACTAAATATTAGGATGCACAAAAAGTCTTTTCGTATTTTCTACATCTTTTTGTTCAATTGTTTCTTATTACCAAATAAAGATATTTTATATACATGTATTTTAAAGCTCTTGAACTGCTCTATCACAATATATATTAAAACTTCTAATTAGTCGTAAATATAATTGTTATGGTCTTTTAGAAAAATCATGGAGAATTTTGAAATTCGTGTTCTTTTATGCCATTCCTGGAAACAGGGCTTAAACGCAACTGCAGCAACAAAGAAGATATGCAAAGTTGAAGGCGATAATGTGGTCTCAAATCGTACTGCACAAAATTGGTTCAAAAGGTTTAACGAAGACGACATTGACCTCGGAGACTATGTACGTAGATTACGGAGCAATTCGTGAAGCCGTCGAGACAAATCCGTCAATAAGTGCTCGCAGATTGTCGGCCGAACTCGATATTCCTCAAACATCCTTTGTACGACACCTTCACGCTCTTGGCAAGGTCAATAGACGATGTCGAGAAGTGCCTCATGAACTGACACAAATTCAAGCCAAAAAGCGTTTCGAAACTTGTCAAAAATTGCTTGAAAAGCCGTGCGATGACCGTTTCATCCGTCGAATTGTAACTTGCGATGAAAAGTGGGTTTACTTCAGTAATCCAGACCAACAAAATCAATGGTTGGACTCCGGACAAATGGCGAAACCAGTAGTGAAACGAGATCGTTTCTCAAGGAAGGCACTTTTGTGTGTTTGGTGGAATTTCGAAGGCGTGATTCACTTCGAGCTGGTTCCAAATGGTCGTACCATCGACGCTGACCTTTACTGCGCCCAACTTGATCGAATGCATGCGGCACATGGCGAGAAATACCCTGCTTTGATCAATCGAAAGCGGGTTCTTCTACAACAGGACAATGCAAAACCGCACACCGCCAAACAAAGGAAAAAATCAAAAATCTCGAGGCCTTTGAATTTCTTCCACACCCAGTGTATAGTCCGGATCTTGCGCCATCCGGTTATCACCTTTTCCACTCTATGGCACACTTTCTTCGTGGTCGCAACTTCAATAATCTGGCCGAGGTCGAAAACAGGTGTCACAAGTTCTTCACTTCTAAGAACAAGGATTGGTACCGCAGCGGGATCGCAAAACTTGCCCATAGATGGGTTCAAGCTATAGATTCAAATGGCCTTTACTTTGTTTTTATTTGTTGTAAAATTATGTTTAAATTTTTCATAAAAAATACGAAGACTTTTGGTTCAACCTAATATCTAAATAAAAATAATTCAATTTCGATCTAATGAAACAGTTAAAATATAGTAATAAATTGTTTTTTTTATTTAAAATTTAATTACAAAAGACATTATATAAAAAATATAAAATGTTAAAGTTTTTATCAGTGATTATTATAATTAAAAATGGCTTT
The DNA here is from genome assembly GCA_001938485.1 of Girardia tigrina. Lineage (NCBI taxonomy): Eukaryota > Metazoa > Platyhelminthes > Tricladida > Dugesiidae > Girardia > Girardia tigrina. The sequence goes on along the minus strand of MQRK01188474.1, from coordinate 13,672 downwards.
ATCTGAAGGATGGCTAAAATGTCCATGAGATAAGGTAGATTCCTTGTGGATCAGCGGTTGGTCCAAGTACGCACTCAAATCAATGCGATCTGATTCATGCAACAAGAGTGGTAAGAACACAACAGTCATTGGAAAATTATTTCATCAGTCGAAATATAAAATGTCGTTACATTAATTAATCACTTAAGATGTTATGTTGTAAATTTTCATCATGACCAAGGTAAATTCAAAATGGGAATGACGAATATGTACACCTTCTGAATTTGCCTAAATCTTATTGTATTTGCCGAAAACATCCATTTGCAAATACATAACACATTTGATGATGATTGATGAGTCACAGTGACCAACTTATCCAAGCTTGTGGGGATCTCAAGCATTATTTTTAAAGGATTGTGTGATGCTCAAAAAAGTAGACTTATTTATTAATTATTTATTAAAGAAAATTCTAAGAAATGACTAAAAACATTGAAAAAATATATTATTCCTATTTGAATGATTACGCTTTACAGTTGCAAGATAATTCTTATTGTCAATAATAGCATAAAAAAGCAATGAGTGCAAAAGGCAAATATTCCAAAATCCTGTAATTTTAAACATGATATTACCAGCCACGTTATGCATACAAATTTTTGTAATTGAACTAGTTTTTTTACAACACTAGGAATATTAGATTATATATTATTTCCTAGTTTCAAAAAAGCATATTTGACCGGAAATTAAATTTCCTTTTACAACTTTTTTCCTAGATTGTAATCGAAATTTGAAATATTGTTATTCTATCAAATTCAGCCAAAGATGTAACAATCAGATTATTGGGATAAATATTGTCAAAACTTCAATTTATCTTATAAAAATGATTACTATGATAAATTTTGTGAAACAATTAATTATTTTTTTTCATTTAGTTAATATTTGAAAACAATTAACAAATAACATCATTCCCTGTTCTGAAAATCATAATAGTCAATAATTATAATTGCAGCGATTAATAAATGAATTATAAAATAAGTTACTATAATCTGTCTTAACCCTGTGCTTGTTCACATAATAAATTGTTTTTCTTCACTGTATGCTCAAGGTAATTTTGTTTAAATTACGCAAATCGCAAGTAATACTCAGAGTATTATTTAAACTTTTTACTAATTAGACATTCTTTGCATCACATATGCTTCCCGTAATGTTTATCAATCAGCATCAAATCATCATTGTTGAATTAATTTATTTTCCATTATTCTTGTTAGGAAGAATATAAGTATTATAAATTATTATTATCAAATTATTGTTTAGAATTATCATTCAAATCTTTATTAATTTATTTAAAATTAATTAAATATGGTTCCAATTATTTCGTAATTATTTCTCGCATAATTTATGTTTTTGTTTTAATCAGAATAAATTTTTTGTAACAAGTTTGAATTCTTATTATTAATTCAATTTAGATATCGACTAACATGGCGACCACGTTCAGTTATTGGAAGAATCTGGTTCCCGAAACTTTCAATGGAGAAAATAATTTAGAAGAATTTATCGAAGAATGCAGAAGATTTTTCGAAGTATCCGTCACCAACCCAAATCTAAAAGGAATTATGGTTAAGGCATTTCTTTCCAGAGATTTAATTCCAGTCTATGAACAAGTGGACCCAAATATCGTGGAGTTTGAGGAAAGACTCAGAAGAGCGTTTTCCATCGGGAAATTAGTTAAAAAATTAATGTCACATAAATGGGATGAAAAAGAATTAATGGCATATATTTTGGTACATTGTACCAAGAATAGCACTATCAAAAGGGAATTACATTTACGAGATGCCAATGACGTAGAGCAGATCAAAGACATTATTCGGAAGATTGACAGTATTGAAAGAGAAGAAGAATCAATTCAAAAATCAGCAGTCAATCGAAAAGAAACGTTTGCCAAAATCATACAAAAGCGCCAACAATTTTCAAATTCACAGGTAGTAAAACCACCTATGGAAAGGACAAAATTAAACCATGCAAACAATGAACATTTGAGAAACCCAGTTGTATGTTGGAGCTGTCAGAAAGAGGGGCATGTTAGCAGAAATTGCCCCAACAAGCAAATAAAATGCCATGCATGTCAAGAACATGGACATATCCGAAGAGAATGTCCAAATATAAAGTGTAGTCATTGTAAAAAATATGGTCATTTTAGTTTTCAGTGCTGGCCGAAACAACAACGAGATTATCAAAAACAGAGAAATTATTTTGGAATAAATGGCAACAGAACGAGACAAAACATTGCAGTTTTAGACGACAATTGTGAAGAGATCGAGACTTATGATGGAGAACAGCAGGAAGGAGATCAGATCCAAAACGATCAGGCTCCATCAAGGCGAGAAGTGATAGGAGCCATTTGTTAACATGTAAGAAATTTTTGGAACCATTATTATGTGTTTTGAAATAGATGAATATATGTTAAAAGAAGGAGTAGTAATGACCCGAGATGAAAAAATATGGATTTCGGATAATAAAAGAGATAATTTTATTCAATATATTCATTTATTATTGTGTCATGCTGGTATGGAAAAGATTCTCAATTACATAGAAGATATTTATGCAATGAAAGACATTAAAAAAAGGTCAAGGAAATAATTGAAAATTGTGAGGGATGTCAAAAAAGGAAGGTACTAACAACCAGAACAAAAGAAGTCATCATCAAACAACAATGCAATAATCCATTTGAATAAATCTTTATTGATTTTTGTGTGCCTCTTAAGACTAATAGATAAGGAAAAAAGTACATATTAGGTATAATTGACCAGTTTAGTAGATATGTTTCACTGAACGCAATAACTAAACAAGATGAAGAGACAACATTGAAAACTATTTTAAACAATTGGATATTGAAATTTGGGGCACCAAGGTTAATTCACGTTGATCGTGAAAGAAATGTTGAATCAAAATTAATTAGAACGATATGTGAAAAGTTTCAGATCAAGTTAGAATTTTCAAGTCCATACCACCATAATACAAATGACATAATTGGAACCATTACGATGCAATTCATCCTGGAACACACCTATGGTTTATGTGTGGAAAAAAGACAAACAGGAAATAAGACTGTGTTCTTATTTTAGGCAATTAAATAAAGTGACCGAAAGACAGGCTTATCCGATGTCTAGGATCGAGGAAATGCTGGATTCGCTTAATGCAGCTTGTTTCCTTAGCACCATTGATTTAGGAAATGCGTATTACCAAGTGGAGTTTGACGAAGAATCAAAATTGAAAACGGCTTTTTCTACAAAAAGCGCTCAATTTTGTTTTAACCGCATGCCATTTGGAATAGCGGCAGCTCCTGCAACTTTTCAAAGACTGATGAACACGGTTTTGGGCGATATGTTATGGAAGGAAGCGTTAGTCTATTTAGATGATATTCTAGTATTTTCAAAGACCAGGGACGAACATATTTTGAAACTAAATAAATTGTTAGATAAAATTAAATGTGCGGGTCTTAAGATCAATCCAGAAAAATGTTAATTGCTGAAAAGTAAAACTAAATTTTTAGGTCACATAATTGATGAACAGGGAGTTAGAACCGATCCAGATAAATTAGAATCCATCAAAACCTTTGAAAGACCAAACTGTATAAAAAATTGAGAAGTTTTTTGGGCCTGTGCAATTATTATAGAAAATTTTAAAAAAATATTCAAATCTTTCAAGGAATTTGGAAATCCTCTGTAGAAGTAATAAGGAAAAACTATTTTGGAATGACGAATGTGAGAAATCATTTCTTCAATTGAAAGACGCTTTAACAAAATTACCAGTTTTGGCGTATCCTGATTTCAATAAGGATTTCATGTTAGATACCGATGCTAGTCATAACACGATCGGTGCAGTTTTATCTCAGTTAGATGATGAAGGAAATGAAAAAGTAATTGCGTATGGATCACACGCTATGAGCAAGCACGAAATCGGATACTGCATAACAAGAAAAGAATTGTTAGCAATTTATTTTTTTACATAACACTTTAAGTATTATCTATTTGGTAGACAATTTACTTTGAGAACGGACCACAAAGCTATAACATATATAGCATAATTACCAATAAATTTTTGGTAACAAGTTTGAATTCATATTATTAATTCAATTTAGATATCGACTAACAATTCTCAAACAAAAATTTGTTAAAGAAAATAAGACAAATTGTGCACCACATTTGATGCGCAAAGGTATCAATTTAAATATATGTACATCACATGTGGTATAAAGGAGAGTCAATGAATTAATATTGTGAATAAAATGATGCCGTTAAGTGTTGCATAAATTATCGAGACTTCATGAATATAAGTTTTCATCTCATTTCACGTTTTTAGTTTCACTTTATTAACTTTTAGATATGTGTTAAAGGAATGCAGGTTTTTGATTTTTTTTGTATTTACCTCAATGTTATACGACTAAAGCATGTATGATGTTATGAGTCACTTGAAAGCTTAATTTATACACTTTCAGACATATTTGTCTTAAACTTATAATAATGTTTCTTGTGTTAATAATTTCAATTTTAAATCATGATGTCAAATCATGATTTTCGAAACACTTACTTCTATGAGTTCCAGCTAGAGTGTAATGCAGCTCAAACCGCTCGGAACATCAACGAAATTTGGGCAAACGAAACGAATGTCAACAAATGCACGGTGTAGCTCTTGTATCAAAAGTTTCGCTCTAGCAATACCAGCCTAGAAAATGAGCCGCATGGAAGCCGCCCCATGACGATTGACAACGACGAATTGAAGGAGATGGTGGAAGCCGATCCACGCACAACTGTTCGAGCACTCTCAGAAGAGCTTAACATTGATCCCTCAACCATCGCTCAGCACTTGAAGCAAATTGGGAAGTTTCATAAGCTCGATAAATGGGTGCCTCATGAATTGAACGAAAGTCAAAAAATCGTCGATTTGAGGTGCCTTCCACACTTCTTCTGCGCAACAAGAACGACCCGTTTCTCGATCGGATTGTGACATGTGATGAGAAGTGGATTCTCTACGACAATCGGCGACATTCGACACAATGGTTGGACCGCCATGAGGCTCCTCATCACTTTCCAAAACCGAAACTCCATCAAAAGAATGTTATGGTGACTGTTTGGTGGTCTGCGGTCAGTCTTATCCATCACATTTTTCTGAATACTGGTGAAACGATCCCCGCAGTGAAGTACTTCCAACAAATTGACAAAATTCATCACGAGCTCCGACGTATGTGCCACAGATATGTCAATATGAAAATGCATTTTCAAAAATAAAATCTGGTATTCGAGCTAAATTGGCTAATAATATTAACATTAATTTGCCTGAAATTATTAGGAATGAAGTTAGTGATGAACAGAAAGTTACTGTTTGGGATACTTTAGATATATAGCCAGAAATATTACAAATTCGGAAGCTGGAACACCTTACGTTCATAAATAAATTATTAATTGCAATTTTCTTTCTTTAAAAAAATTATATTAAATTTTGAAAATAATATCTAATTTGAAAATAAATGGTATATTAGACTTAATTTTGACATGATGAAAATCTATGAATTTACAAAAAATTGTAGAATCTTGTGAGGCTTGTCAAAAACGTAAAGTAATGACTATGAGATCAAAAGAAACTATAATTAAGCAAAGCACTAATTTCCCATTTAAGTCAATATTTCTCGATTTTTGTGGACCATTTAAATAGACATTTCAAGGGAAACAGTATATTTTAGCTATTATAGATTAACTTAGTCAATATATATTTCTTTAAATGCTGTGACAAATCAAGATGAAAAGACAACTGCTGATATATTTTTGAAACTGTTAGGAGAAGACGAAATACCTTTTCAAAAGGATTTATTCAATACAAAAAATTCTGTAATTTTCTTCTGCACCTCATTCAAATTTAAAATAACTGCCAAACCAGATTCTTAAAATAATTTATTTAAACAAATTATGTAATTTAAAATTTTCTAAATCAATTCAATTTTTGTTAATTATAATCGAATTTGTTTTTGTAATTTAATTTTAATTAGTTAACGATTGGCAATTATTTTTTGGATAGAGAACATACTCAGCACCATACATTTCATTATATAATACATCAATCACAAGCAACCCTCACAGAAACGATGGATAATAAAATGTGGTGAACCTCGAGTAATGTATTTAGATTGTGGAAAATCATTGAAATCCAAAGTTATGAAGGACCTAGTAGAATGTTATAAAATTCAGATACAATATTCAAGTCCATATCATCACAACACCAATGGGTTATTCGAAAGACAATTTAGGACAATTCGAGATTTTATATCTTCTTCTGTAAAAAATAAAAATAGAAAAATTTGGATAGCTTTATTACCAGAAGTTGAATATTCCTTTAATGGCACAACACAAAAGTTAATGGGAATTAGGCCAGCAGAAGTCGTATTTGGTTTCCCGATAAATATACAATAGAATAGTAATAAAGAGATAGAAAAAATCGTGAATATATTTTATATATAGTAAGACAAAATCAAAGAAAAATTGCATATGATGATAATAAACGGAGAAATAGAGAATTTAATGTTGGAGAACATGTTCTAGTAAAAGCGGAAAACAGAAATAATAAAGATGATAACCGTTATGAGGGGCCGATGACAATTCATAAAAAGAGACATGACAGAAGTTATGAATTACAAGATAAAAACGGAAAATTATTAGTAAGGAATATAGAGTGGTTCAAACCTTTTAAAACGAGGGGAATGTAAGATATTACAAAATTAAATTTAAATTAATTCAATAAATATTATGTAATAAACAAATTTTGAATATTTCTAAATTTGTATTATATAACTATTTCGGGGTCGAGAACAGAGTTAACCTTTGACTCTCCTTTTTTTGGTATACAAACGATGTATGTGTTTGTAGTTTAGTTTATTAAATATATTTTAGTGCAGAATCTTTGTTTTCTAACAGCTATAAAAATCCTTATTATTGTGTGGTTTCAATAATTTGTTATCATTATTGGTTAAAATAAAATTATTTGTTTTGTAATGTTATTTGAAACTCAAATTTATATTATATTTAAATTAGAAAAAATCATTATTATTTTGAGTTTAATAAAATATGGCTCACTTCTATATTTTTTTTATAATTACAATGTCACTAATAAAAGTTGGTTTATCTGTTTAACATTTGGTATTTAATAAATTTTTAATATAGGGCCTGTTTTGCGATGTTTTGACTTTTCTTATAAAAAAGTCGAATTGTTGAAAAGTTCAAAAACGGTGATTTTTCCAAACGCAATTCCAAATTCTCAATCAAACTGCATAATTGATCATTTACAACAAATAAACGTTAAATAGATCTTTTTAATTCGGTAGTCTATTTTGTAATAATATTTTCAATCATTATTTGGATATGAATCTGTCGTTTTGATTAGTGATGGCGAAATTGTGATTCGTAAATTTGTCAGATTTTTTTGAGTTCAAATTGATTTAAAATATTTTATTCATATAATTGAACTATTTTTTATGTTTTATAAAATTTCAAAAATTTGATTAATTCAAAAACATTAGAAATTGTATGAATTGGTTAAATCAAATTGTTATTTAAATTTGTTTTTTGTTTTGTCGAATTAATTGAAATAAAATTATTGCGCGCGAATTTGACTTTTGATTATAATAAGCGATTCGGTTGTTTTTTTGTTTCAAAAATGTCAATGAATAATTTAGTTGAGAGTAATTTGGAGAAAATTATCCGCAAACAGAACTCCCGGTATCAAATCGACGAAAATTTGTATGAAGAGTTGGTGAAACTTGTTGTCGATCGATCGGAATGCATTAAATATATTTTGTTTGCGTTCAAACTGAAATTGGAATCCAAACCGATAAATCATCGGATGATATTGTTTTAATTAATCGATCGATTATTTCACAAATTCGATCAATTTCGATTACCTTTTCTTAAATTACTTCAGAAATCTATGGGAAATTTGATCGATTGTTTGTCAAAATTGTAAAGCGAATTCTATTGAATCTGAATTCAGATAATTTATGATATCCACTATCGTAAATTGGAATTTGCAATACGGAAAACGATTTACACTTCTTAATTTAAGTATAAATTTTATTCGATCAAAATTCAAAAGTGACGTATAAACTACAGAATTAAATCAAGTTTATATCGAATAAGACCAAGAGCAAATTCATGAAATATTCTTATTTCAAATATTTTGACTGTAATTTCCAACTTACAGGATTTTACAATATGTAGTCAATATTAACGGCATTTTTGGGAAACTGTGAAACCGTCGCTGGGCCGATCGCATATCGATCCCAAAATTAGATAAGATTCGGCCATAAGAAAATAGGAGAAGCGGTTCGAAAGATTTATTCATATTTACATAAACAGCGCGGTCAATATTGACGCGGGTGGAGAGATTGACAAAGGACTTTCAAGTTTTCACCATGATGGTTTTTGTAATCGTTTATTTAATAATTTATTTAAATTAGCATAGTAAAACAAATGTTTTATTTACTTTTTAAAATTAATTGACTTCTGTAATGTGTTTTTTATTAATGTTTTTTTTGCGTTAAATGAATATTGTATTTTAATTTAAAATTGAAATTGTTGTGAGTCGTACACAAAAGTATTTATTTAATTTTGGTTAAAATTTTAAATTAAACAATTTCTATAAATTATTTGGCGATTTTAAAATTTGAACTAACTCCTCATAAGACCATACTAGTTTAACTTAATGAAGAAGTAAATTATAGTGCTCTATTTATTATTTACTCTCGATAAATATTTGTCTTGTATAAAGTTTGACAAATTAATTCAGTTAGAAGAGATTCATAATCATTTGTGCAATCCGTTTTAGCAGAGGTTTCTGTAATTTACAAGAGCCATTAATTTAGAAATAATGAAGTAAGAATGCACTCAGATATAGAATAAATATCTAATTATACATGATACGTTAAAAAATAAAGACCAATATAAGTAGGTGCTACTTTTTTTAAGTATAATCTGTCACTAAATATTTCTTCCATTGTAACAGAAGTAAATATTCTTCTCTATGGTTTAAAATTGCCATGCGGTTTAAAATAGACGCTGAAGCGTTCTAGTGTTAAGTATTCAATGAAAACTTAAAGATTAATATAATATGATAAATTTCATATTTGCTTTCATGGGACGAAATTCCCTTGAAGTTTACAAACATAGACAAAGGATGAGAAAAAAATAATCAATACTTAATTTTTAAAGAATAATGTTGCATTAAGAGTGTAATTCATTATTGTCAACAAAAGCATTTCATAAAATGAGTAACGATCTTCAAGACATGTAATATGACATGTACATAAACTATAATATTTCTTTCATATTTTGACTCTATAACCTAAACTGGCTTTAATTAATACTAAATTTGTTTTAGACTAATATATATTAAATTCAAATAAAACTCATTGAAAACATTTTGTCTTATGATGATTTTGATACTATTTTTTGATAATGTTTTGACCCTTGTAATGACAATTAAAAAGAAGTAAAAAACAACGAAAGTAGAATATGGATTTATAATAATGAAATATTTAATTTTTGAGGTCTAAGAAAATAAAAACAAAATAAAGTAGAATAGAGAAGTTATACGGCTTTAATGTTTTATATTTGAATTGAAGATAAAATTTTTTTTAGAAAGATACAGAAAAACGTTTTGAAAAATCATTATTAAAAAGTCAGAAATAAAACCCAATTGGAATGACGTCCAATTGTGAAGGATCTTCTGAGAGTTTTGGTGACTCTAGATGTGATAGTAATAAATGTTTTCATAATAATTGTGTCAGTAGTCTTAACAGTAACAAATTGTACAACAAAAGTTTACTAAATTTATTATTTTATCTTTATAATATAATACTAATAGTCGTTTTTGCTGTTTTCTTGATTGATTTGTCTTATTGTTTAGCCATGGAAGCTGCGGTGGTCCGGTCAATGAATGGAAGAAAACAATTTACAAAAAATTGTAACACTTAAATTAAGAATTGTTTTAATAATCATTACGTAAAGTGTACAGTTTAAATTTTTGAATATACAAATAAATGTTTTATAACAAATCGAATTCTTCATTTTAAATCGTCGTTTTTGATGAAATCGGACAGACCGAATCTACCGCTGCCTCATTCAGCGAATCAACACTCGGGCGATTTACTCGGACTCGTCGAGTGGACCATCGACCGACACGACACCTCCGAAAGGATAGATATGGGCGATGAGGCACGGACAAATGCACTCTCCCCCGTTCTGAACAACATTGATCGGTTGCAGTACCCGCACACGTCGACACATCGACCGGTGGGCACTGGAACCGACCGATCACGCCCGCCAGCGAGTTCCTCTACAAATAAGATGTGCCAATCGCCGCAGAACTATCCGGTGGCCGGCACATCAGAAGCTTTTAGACTATCGATGGTTTAAAGATTCATGTTGACCAATGCCTCAGTCAGAAACTCTTTAACTCTTGACTTATATTGCTTATGTTTTCCTTAAATAAGCTTTTATTGAATTAGGCTGTTTTTGGCCATTGAAAAACTTAAAATCATGAGGTATTGCTTGATTTATTTGCATGCATGTTGAGAAACATAATTATGCTGAAATTTAGTAATTTCCACTAAGAAAATTGGAACCTGCCTAACAGTGTTTCATTTAGCTTTTTTAAGAGCTTCTCTCTTGAGATTTTGACTTCTCTTCCATTTTTGCGATGAGTATACATATCGATCTATGTATACAACTGTATTACATAGATTTAATGGAAGGCTTTTAATAAATTAATAATAAATACAAGGAAGTTGACTCATTCCATTGCATATATATATATGTAAAATAATCAAGATTATAATTATACTAACAGAGGTAAAATAAGGTCAACAAAGAAATATTATGGAGTTGTCCATTAAGTATATTCACATGGATAAGATTATAGTTTCATAATTAATTTCCATAATATAATTAGAAAAAGCAAAAATAAATAAATACTGCAGTTGTGAAGACTTGTTCGGCAATAGTGTCCTCGCGAAACTGTTGGAAAAGTTTCTTCTCTAAATGACGATAACAGGCATAAACCGCACATCGACTGGCTATTTTTGCCTGTCGACCCCAATTCACTCCATCAGCTACTATTAAAATAGAATTGTTTCCTCTAGAACATACCAAATAGCTGTCAGCAATTGGTTCTCCTAGAAAAATAAACAAACGATCAAGAAAATACTCGTTCATTATAAGTACGCAATATTAAAATAGATATTATAAATGATAAAAATATATTTTAAAAAGAAACAAAAAAAATCTTAATAATAATTGTGAAATAAAATGCATTTATTTTAACTAAAAATGAATGTTAGGTTCATCCTTTGAGACATAAAAATATTCATCTTTCTTTGTCATTATATAAATATTCTTTTTACAAATGGGAAAGAATTTCTAAATTTCATTATATTAACAATAATACCATTATTGAAAATTTAAAAAATAGGAGACTTTGATTTTATATTTAAACATATTATATAAATTAGTATATTGTATATAATTAGTTCTCAATTTTTCTTAATGTCGAACACAAAAGAATTAATAATTTTTGCCTCACAAAAGTTCACGACCCCAACTATTATATAAAGAGTTCATGAGACTGTAGAACAAACTTTACATTTTCATTTATACCAATCAACTTAATTAGTCGTCTGAATTTATCTTAACGCTAAATACCTGTTCCTTCCTCCAAATGGAAATTGTTGAACTTGATGTTTTTTCACGTTTAATTCAGAATAAATTTTTATAAATATATTGTACGAAAGAATTTATCAAGCATTCTCCATAATGACATTATAATCAAATTGAAAGAAAAGTTTTATATTGTTATGACATTAAAATGTTATGTTCAAAGAGATAAGGTTGGTAAACCATAGTGAAAAGTTGCAATAGATTGTACTTTGAGGAATAGTTTGTTGTTATTAATAAATATTTGTTTTAACAAACAGTTGTTAACAAATAATTGTTTTAAAAAGTAATTTATGTAAACAATTTAATTTTGTACTTCTGTATTAGAAAGTCTCGGACAACCGAGTAAAAACAATCAATAGAAATACAGACAAGAAATGATTTTATTTTGGCTGGATATTTTGATTCCAATATATTTGTGAAGTAACAGGGTAACAATATGAATTTCGAATGAATATTTAAATTGAAAAACACTTCTTATTAATATTTACCGTTAAAATTAAAATACAGTTTTAATATAAAAATCATTAATTAAGAAATCGGGGATAACAAGCACAATAACAAAAATTTCAATATATATAAACATGAGTTAAGGTTAGGGTTTAAAAATTTTGTTTGGAGAAAATAATTTTTAAGAATATAATTTAATTTTCTTTACATAATAAGGCAAATTTAGTTCGATTTATCTGAGGTATTCGTCTGAAGTTCAGACTTGTACATTAACAACATGGAGGAAAAGACTTTGTATTAAATGACTGACAATCTCATTTTTATTATATTTAAACATGCTGTAGTTGAATTACATCATTTACAATACGAAAACTCCCTATTTTCAGACAGAATTTATTAAAAACACGACTTTTATTTTTAATACACCAGTCTTACTTTGTTACATTCTTGAATCAAATTAATAATTTAAGATTTTTTTTATATAAATATATATTCTTTGTTGTATTTGTAATTGGAATAATTTAGTGTGTGTGACAAGCTTTTACCATTCCTACTTGATCAATCACTCCATACTTCACTTTGAAAATGTCTCTGGTAAATAATTACATATTATTAGACATAATTACGTGTCTTGGTGGGCATTTAAAGACAAATATGATGTTAGTATTAAAGAAATTTTAAAAATAAGAATAATACATAATTAAAATAAAAAAATTAATTATATTATTAGGTGTACAAGTATGAAATGCGGATTAAATTTTGAAAAGAAATACGTTAAAAACAAAAGAACGATAAAAAAAGCTTTATTCAAAATATGCTCCATTACTAATGATACATTT
>MQRK01188393.1:1381-13608 GCA_001938485.1 Girardia tigrina | reverse complement strand
TAAAAATTAAATATTGACAATCCATCTGGTTAGGAGAGGCTCAATCCCAAATCAACATACAACATTTAAACATACAAAAACTACACAAAAACATCCACACACCAAATATTCCTCACAATGTTCTTTGAATAATGCAAACTTAGAACGTAACTAATTTCAGAACTGATATTTAAAATCTTTCAAACTTAATGTTTCAAAAATAAATAAAACTAGTTGCGCACAAGTTTATTTTATGGATATAGACATGTCAAAATCAGAAGCACATTTTTTGTGGTTATAGTACTTAAAAAAATCTAATATTACATTTCTTCTACTTAGTGACTTATAAGAGATATCAACGTCTAAAAATGTCTATGAGGTTGAGGATTAATCTTATTTAGATGCTTGTAGCAACTGAGCAGATTTTTTGGGATTTATGTTTTGTAGAATCACTTAGGAAACAAACTAACATATCACAAACAATCAATTATACGTAGTTCTATCTAGATAATATCTTAGACATACAAATTATTTTAATACCAAAATCCAGATCAAATTTATCATTAAGGTTTTCTTTCAGTCATTAGCACAAATTGTTCATAAATATACAGTAATGTCAAATTGTAACAGTTAGAAGAGAGAGGATTTGTATTTGTGCAAATTTAAAACTATCATTAAAAATGTAGCTACTATTCTAAATTTCAGCAACCACTCATTAATCACTTTTTAATAGAATTATTTCGGGTACAGAAACTACAAATATTGAAAAAATGAAATATATTCAGTATTAACACAAATATTTAAAAATTTTTTACTTAGGAACAGTCTTTATTACAAGTACTATGTCTGACTTGAATCACTAAATGTAGAATTTGTTGGTTAAAATAATGAGACCATATTCCTTGGATTTTTGTCAAAGGGTCATTTACGTTTATCATTCTCCATAGATTTAGTGACAGTTATAATGATAAATGAGAGTTAAATGACGTTTCAAGTGGTTTAAGCTATGAAAATTTAGAGCGCAAAACCATTTTTATGTCCACACCATTTTGTAAATGATTTTGATACCGCTAATATACATCTTGGTCAATATCTTCTAGTATTATACCACTTGAGATAATGTTTTCAGTATTGTTTTATAATTATTAAGCAGAAGATTAATAATCTCTTTGATTTTTTATTTTTTAAATAATTGTGCGGAGTTTCCGCTGCACAACATTTTATTCAAACAACATTTTTTTAACATTTAAAAACAATTAATAATTAATGTAAAACCTTTATTTAACGCTAATTTAAAATAATCCCTGCAAAAGATTTATTGCTTGAACAAAGAATATTTCGAATAAAGGCTTTACAAGCAAAATAAAATTAATAAATGACAAAATAAAATAACTCGAATAACGAAAATAAAACTGTATTTATAGGAATCAACAAAATAAAGAAAAAATAATATTTATCTCTGAATTCATAATAAAGTCAAAAAAACTGAGTTTATAATCAGCATTGGATTCACGTCTGTTGCATATAACGGTAAGTAATTAATTGTAATAATTTTCCATTGATTTTTTTATCCATCAATAATTATAATTATTATTTTAATTATAATTATTTTATTGCGGGTTCAATCGTCCAATATCTTTCCCGTTTGATACTCAAAATAAAAAACGAAATCAGGAGTTAAATATTTCGTTACAAATACATTAGTTGAAAAACACAATTTCGACCACAGAGTGAAATCGTTACTGTATTGTTTTTTCTATCTTTTATTCGGTTTTGAATTTTATCGACGTTAAAAGTTGCATAATTTTCAAATAAAAAATAAGTATTACAAAAAAATACTTTTTAACTATAAATATAATAACGTTATTGCTCTGGAAAATCAGTAATGAAATGACGACCGCATTTTATTGTTTTATAGAATCATTTCCATAAGTCTTCCGAATAATTGCTAATTTTGATATTACATTTGATGATTTTAATTTTAATTTTTACACAAAACACATAACTACAACTACATAAACATTAAGTTTCACACACAAAGAAAATAATCACGCTCACAATAGAAAACTCTACAAATATCCCCATATATTATTGGAAAACGAAATATACAATTAACATTATTAACAAATGTTTGTATTTCATCTGGTAAGCAATACAGATTTCATCAAAGGTCATTGCAAAAATGAATTTTAAATTTACGCATTAAATATTAATTTTGCTCATTTATTGTTAAATTACTTATTTTAATTATACTTAAAAATTTACTAAAACATAAAAAATCATTAATTTTGATTACTTCAGATATGCCTCAGATTCGGTCAATCATACAAAATTTTCATACATGTACTATGTCTGACTTGAACCACAAAATACGGAATTCGCTATATATTTGTTACAATTTGAAACTTACAAAGAAAAAGGAAGACGGTACATATCACATATTATTAAACAGAAAATTATTAATTTAAAATTATTGTCTTTTAAATCAATGAATTTTGTTAATTGTTAGAAGTTACATAATGTTTACGAACATTTTCTAGACATGAAATTAGTATAAAAGCCCTGTTAAGAGAAATCACACATTTGACAGAACATTTATTACATACACAATTTTGATCATCTCTATCTTCACTTACTTCCATCACTCAATGTTTTAATATTCCTCCTTACACTCTGAACTAACTTGAAGAAAGTTATTTTATTTTAAATATCTAATTTAAATTTTATTGGATAAAATAAAATTACTTTTTAAAATCCTTTTTAAACATTAATTTGATTTTAATTATTTAAATATTTACTAAAATAAAATCAATAAAATTATTTAAAAATTGAAAATTTGAATATTAAATCTAAATTTAAATAAATTAGTTTCAGAAAATAAGAATTAAAATATTAATCATCCATCTGGTTAGGAGAGGCACAATCCCAAATCAACACACAACATTTAAACATGCAAACACTACACAAGAACATCAACACACCAAATATTCCTCACAAGCTCGAAAATGTAATCTCTGTAACATGGAACAACAAGATCACATATTCACTTCTCACGGAAATAATATTTAAGATCAAAATGAACATATTTTACCTTCAATTTATTTACTTCAATTTATTACTTCAACAGTAATTATATGTTCGAGTTGGATTAAATTGAAGCAATAGACCTATTGTAAGGTACAAATAATGTTCTTGCAAACAAGGGTTAAGATCAAAAAGGAAATACAAACCTTTTAACATGAAATATCAAAAGATAAAGCTGTAATTACATTTATAATCAGTATACTAACTGTTTAAATTATTATAAAATAAAAGGACTTAATAATCAACTCACGCAAAACGGTTGAAAACTAGGATTCATTATTCGATAAATATCTGAATGTGGAGCATCAAATTTTGGGTAATTGCCATTTGGAAGTAAAAGATTGTCTGAATTGATCATATTATCTTGAGTAAGAGGTAGCATATTGAATGATCCAGTTGGAGACATATTCGATGAATGAGTGTGATAGTTTGGAATAGACAGATCTCCAATTCCAGGATACAAATTATTTGATGGAGATAAACCTTAAAACAAAAAACATATTTAATTTCAAAATAATTTTTTACGAATTTTAACAAATATCTCGAGTATAATTATTTCTATCTATAGGTTTGAATCTTATTTGAGAAGTCACTAAGACTATTTTAAATCTGGAAAGAACTCTAAACTTTTTTTCATAATGAGATAAATAATGTATGAGATTAAATTTCTAAACCATATCACTATCAAAAATGTTTATCAAGGATTCTCCTTTCTCGATCAATTAATCCGATCCCCCAATTTTATGACTCTTTTCTCATTTATTCTCGTCGAAGCTTTCTCTTCGCTAAATCATCCAAACCAGACATAGAGATTGAAAGAATCCCTCTCTTCTGAATCCTACTTCGACTTGGACCACCCAGATTATAGATCATGCTATCTTTTAAAATATTTGATTGCTAAGAATCTCTTTGAAAACGAGCTTGCTGTTTCTCGCATGAACATGGAACATTTTATCACTTCTATCTTATTTTTCATTATGATTAACAAAATTTCAATTAATTGATTTCTTATTTTTATTAAGGACACAATACTGATTTTGATAAGATTTATTTTTATGAAAAAAATCAGTGATCAGTCTCTGATTGTATATTTCAAAATTCTGCGAAAACAACCAATATTTAAACAAACTGTCTAATATCATATTTATAAAAATTAAATTAATTAATTTAATTTTAAGACAGTTTCTAAAAATACTAATTGTTTGGGAGAGTTCGCATTTTAATTCACATCATACATACATACATTTACATGCATACATACAAACATTTATAATTTCAGACATACCTTACATCCCCCTCTCATTAAATGGTTTCAACTATTCTACATTTATTATCAATGTTTTACCGTCTTCAAACTGAAGTTTATAACTTATATGATACAAATGTTTTGTAATTATAACCGGATCAATGTATCGATTTGCGCTTTTATTCATTGTTTCTGATTTCATTAGAACTTTTTCTTCAATATCGAAATGTCTTATTGTTGGATATCTTTCACCTATATTTCTATCATTGTCTTTGATGTTTTATATGGCTTCTTTCCTCGCATCATGACTAACAGTATTATGATTTATCCACCAATGTTTGATCTTCCTTCCAAAAACGATTTCACCTGGAGAAACTCCTGTGGTTTTCTAATAGTGCAATATGACATAAACTCTTCCTTAGTTTTAGCAAATATTAAAATATCATCTAGGTAAACCATAATCTCCTTCCAATTGAGATTTCCTAGAACTTTCACCACCAATTCCTGAAATGTTGCTGGGGCAGCTGCGATTCCAAATGGAATTCTTTTAAAATAATATTGGACATCTCTCGTTGAAACGGCAGTTTTAAGTCTTGATTCCTCCTCAATCTCTACCTGGTAATAAGCGTTAGAGATTTATATTTTGATCCATATAAAGTGTTCATCATATTGTCCACATTTTGAATAGGAAAGGCTGGTTTTAATGTATTTTTATTAAGTTGTCTAAAATCGATACATAATCTAATTTCTTGTTTATCTTATTTCCAGACGCATACTAGGGGAAAATTCCATGGTGAATTGCATCGTACTATTATTTGATTTCTTTCTAAATTTTTAATTACTTCATCAAGTATAGCTTCGAGATGTCTTGGTTGTCTATACGGTTTTACCAAAAATTGTGGATCACTCTGCGTCTTAATTTTGTGTTTCGTAAGATTAGTTTTTCCTATATCCCACTTGTCAGCCATAAATATGTATCTGTAATTCAACAAAATTTCCTTCACATCATAATTACTTTCAGTTAGGCACATACGATTTTTTTCTTTTTTTCTCGATCTCTTTTTTAGTACTGTTCATGATAAAAAGTTTATTATCTTCAGTTTTCCTTAGCAAAATTTTAAACTATTTTAGTACAATGAAACATACACATACACATACCTGTTGTTCCATTCAGTTGTTGTTTCACATTGATCAACTCTCCCTGTGATCGTGCATCTTCGTTTCCCGAACCATTGTTGTAGATATATCTTTCATCTTTGTAGTTCGTTTACGCCGGGTATCGAGAATTCTCGGCATCAGAGACATTATCTGTTTCTTTGTCATTAACCTCTGTCACTAGAAAAGAACGTCTCGAATTCTGTTTTCTTTCAATATCATCTTCATGTGATCTCCTGTTGTACCAAGTTTGACTTCAAATAGAGGATATTTGTCTTCGTTCATTGAATCGATTTGTATATTGATAGTATTGAATTCTATAGTGGCCCTTCTTTTCACAGTGTGAACATTTCACATTTGGACAATTAATTCTACTGTGCCCTTCTTCGTTACAAACCCAGCATTTGAAAGTGTATCTTCTGTTGAAATATCTTTGAACGTTTGCTAAGGTCTGGTTGTGATCTGATTTGTTTTGCGAAATTTCAAATCTCTTTCAGCTCTTCTTTCATTATAATATTTTTTTCATACATCACTTTGAATTTTCATCCTTGGATATTTCCGTTGTGGGGCCACAGTATCACCCTCCCCCCCACACACACACAATTTCCTACAAATATAATTCTGAAACGTACAATGTCCAACAATATCGAACAACGTTTAAATGTGTACAAAGGAGACACAAAAAATCTGCAAATTCTTGTGAAAACGATTTTTCGAAAACGGGTTTTTGAATTAGAAGAATTACTCAAATTGATCAAACTCGTCGAATATCAAAGTTTTGGATTTCAATGAAAGATCGATTTTACGATAATAACAAACAATCTATTTTATTTATTTAATTAACTTGCTTATTTAAAATTAATTTAAATTTATTTTTTTAATTTAATTTATTTTTAATTTATTTTATTATCTTACTTAATTTCTTAATTTAAATGCAAAAAATATATTTGTTCAAACCGAGTTTAATTTCCACCTTATGGTCTGTTTGTAATTTAAAATTCTTTCCGTATAAATAGTGATTGAAAGACTGGCACTAATAAAAAGTCGCTGAGTTCTTTCCTGGTTATGTAGTACCCTCTTTCATGGGCCGACATGTGTCTGATACATAAGCTATAACTTGTTCTCTACCTTAACCGCCTATCTAGGATAAAACTGTCCCTATGTTATCGAAGCTAGCATCCGTGTCTAAGATAAACTGTATCTTATAATCCGGAAAGCAAAATATTTGTTCCGATATTAATGCTCTTTTCATTTCTTGAAATGCTGTTTTTTACTCGTCTGTCCATACCAGTTTTCCTTTTTTTGAACCGCACATCCCTTCTAATACTTTGGTTTTCTTTGCATATCTGTTAAAAAATCTCCTATAACATTAACAGATTCCCAGAAAACTCAATTTTTAATGAATCTGTCTGTATTCCCATGTGATTAATGATATATCCTAAAATTTTACTCCTTGTCTTAATATCTTGCCGATTTTTGACGATTTAGTGATCCGACATAATTCTATTTTGGATATTTTCGAATATTAAAAACGTTGTGTCTGTTTCTGATGTCTTTAGCATGAGTCATCTTCAAGGGGCTCATGATCATGTCGTATTACACTCCTTTATGTAAAGTTATAAAGGTTTCAACAAACTCGCCTAAAGTATCCAGCTTCATATTTTTAGGCCGTCCATCTTTTTTTTCAAAAAATTCTTGATAGCATCGTGTTTCAGTTTTATCTGTTTTGTGAAACTCACAATGCAGAGTCAAATCGATACTACTTTACAAAACATTATCGAATTAAGAACTTGTCAATACTATTTACTTAAAATTTATAAAATTTCAGACAAACTTAAAATAGTGCTTGTTTTTTGAAATTAAGTAAAAATACTTAAATAATTTTTGGTTTAAAGGAACGACTAGTTGGATCACTTTCTTTTAGGTTAACTTCCTTTTCAAGTATTTTATTTATTTACAAATGAATCGTATATTCACATTTGATTTATTATTTAATATTTGCTTCCCATCTCTATTATGGTATTGAGCCTCAGGCTTTTCAGATGATACAATAAAACTAACAAAAGTCTTTCAATCCTTGATGAACTTCCTACGGGGAAGCTAACCTGTTCTTACAAGCTTTTTTCTACACTTCTTTTAGAAACGATTGACCATGGAACTCATATTCAAAACATTGTATACCTTCCCATTGGAACCCCAAGTGAGTTTCGGTATTCATAATTTAAGTTGGTAATTATAAATAATTTAAATATTAGTCAAACTTTATTCTATAGCATTTCAAATCGGTGCCTATAAAAACTCAAACTAGTTTTATAGAATTTTATTTAGAAATTTCTGTAAGCATTTTTTAATGACAAAAACAGTAAATAATTGTTTGATTCAGGGAAAAAGATATTTGTTATCATCTTGCAAATCAGATTTTCCATTGAAGATATTATCATCGATTTTGTCACGAAAAATCAAAACAAAACACATTACAAAATCAATAAAATTTTAAAAATATAAAAAAATTTTCAAAAGCAAAAATAGATTTTCTTATTAAATTTAAAAAGAAAGAAAAAATGAACTATTTTATTTATTTTATTAAATTGTGTTGTAAATGTCTTGCATTTTTCCAAGTATATTGCAATTACAATGAACTTATCTTCTTTGTCTTTCCATTCTTTTCCGTTGTCTTTTGTGAAAGATCTGCAAGATTTCGGATTTGACTGAAGTACTACTCCTTCTGCTTTTGATTTAAAAACGTCTTGATAGACAATGACGAAAATGGTAACATTTATTAAAAGTTCAAAATAAATGATTTCTTTGAATTTCCATCAAAGAAAGTTTTTATAAATGAATGAAGAAGTTTGGGCCTTTTAAGTCCTAAAAATTTCTTTAATCATAATCCCTTCTGGACTGATACCCCAATCTACTTCCAGAAACTGTAACTAATCAAATAATATACGCACAATTCAACTCTTTTGGTAATTTGCAGATCACTTAACTCATATATATCTTATTTTCGATTTCTGCACACAAAATCAAATTTTTGAGATGATTTTGAATGGAATTATAATTAGAATCAAGTCTTTTAGTGAATTTTTGAGGGCTTGTTGATGACACAACATCCTAAAAGACTTACATTTTAGTTTTGTCTTAAACCGTTAGTTGCTCTGAACAAGGTCTTTCTTCCAGATCTAATACGTCATCTTTACTTTACTTACAATTGCTTTACCACCTAGGTTTTTCAACTATATTCTTTCCCAAAAAATAATAAAGCGAAATTGAAGCTCAAAATTCGTGATTTTGTAACCTAATATATAAAAATAGCAAATCGATTAATCTTCATGATACACATATTTTTATGAACAAAACTCAGTATTTACCAAAAACGCATAATGTGATTCACCATTGAACATGAAATAAACTGAAAAAATGAGCACATTAAATGATATATAAATTTTCACTTTTTTAATACGCTTCTCAAGAAAATGGAAAATATTGAAACGAAAAACAAAATATTGAAAACAGAAATATTCAAATTAAAGAAACAACAAAAAATGGAGAGCAAGTTCGCCAATTATGACGCAAAGGATTTTGGAAAACAGAAACAAAAACAAACAAACATCTGTTGGTATCCCTTGAATTTTAACGAAAATGCTTTTAAATGTCAATACCCGTGTTCTTTCAGACAAGAAAAACATACTCACAAAACAAAATTTTGACTCAAAAATCAAAAATGATTTTAACATAAATTACATCACTCACTTAATAACTCAGACAAAAAAAGAATAAATGTACTTTCAAAATCGAACTGCAGAATAAGTCAATCAGATTTTTTGGAAATAAAAAAACGAACGGAAATACAAGTAAACAATATATATTCAGAAAACAATCACATCAACATGAATGAGAAAAAACTATATAGAATTAGATTTCGAAAAAGAAAGAACTGAAAATCATCAGACTAAAAATCAAATCGACTCAATATATTATAACAATGTTAAACATCAAGATAACAATATTAAAACAGAAAAAAAACATTAACTACGAAATTTGAGACTTAAATTTGCACATGAAACAAATTCAAAGAATAGATTTATTACTGATATCAAAAAAAATCTACAGACCTATTTTTGAAGGCTTTAGTCAGAAACAAAACGTGTTACAACAGACTATACAAAATAACAGATCTGACCAAACATTCTTTCATTCTAGATGTAATGGGCATGCCAACTCAAATTAATGAAAAAAGAATACAATTCATCTCTGACATAGAAATAAATGATTTGCATCTGTGTCTACTAGATGAAAGAATTCGAAAAAGAATAATTGAATCTGGTTGCCCGGAATGTTGAGGTTTTCTACGACTCTTTCTTCTGTGGTATTTGTTGTACTGGTTTGCTCTGGTGTCATTGTCGGTTCTCCACCAATCGGTTCTGTCTCCTCCAATTTATGATCATGGTAGAGGTGCCTTGTCAGCTACCCCTTCGTTTTGTACGACTTTTTACATAGTGTACATGGGAATGACAATTTCTGTTTTTGTGTCTCGTTGAGCTGATCAAGATTAGCGGAAGCCGACATCATGTGGTCCCTTTTCATGTGTCTGTTCAGCTCCTTCTTTTCGGCAAACTCCTTGTAGCATCTTTTTACTGGACATTGGTGACGTTTGTCTCTCTTGTTGATCAGCTTCGGTATAGTTGTTCTTGACCTATTGAGTTTTCCTGATGGAATTAAATAGTTTATGTATGTTTCCCTCGATATAGTAGGATCTCTGTAAATGATGCGGTTAATGAAATCTCCATACACCGAATCATCCCCATATAGCCACTGTATGTCCACTCGGAGACATTCCGAAATTGATTGCTTCTTTCTCCCACTGATCTTTTCCCCATTTGTATCTCTTCTTTCCAGATTCGTTTGTTTGTTTCATACTTCTCTGAAGTTTTCGTCTTACTGTGGAAAGTAAGCCTTTTACTCGTGATAATATCCATGAGATATGGTAGTCCAATGTCCAGGATGTCCATACGGATCTATTCAACCTTGGGTTTCTTCCTACCTATGCGCGTTCATAGTTTATGAAGAGCATGCAATTTCTTAATGTTCTTGTCCGCAGTTCTCCAGCTTTCACAGCCGTAATAGACTACGGAGAATATGCATGTGTTTAATACTATCTTCTTATTCCTCATACTCAGTTTGGAGCTCTTCAGCACTGGTCTCAGGTTCCGGATCTTCTAGGTTCCTTTCTTAATTCTTACTTTCCCTTCCGCGTCCACATTTCCTGCTGAAGAGATCGTGGATCCTAGGTAACAAAAGCTAGAGACCCACTCAATACCGACCTCAAGCTGGTGCCAAGCAGTAAGGATCCGATGTACGAGTTTTGACACAATTTTATTAAAACAATTCTCAATTTTCTTTAAAACATAAATAATAACTGAAACATAACAAAATAGTTTTTACAGTTTATTTATAGTAAATAATTTTGGTATCATTTTTAATTTCGTATATTTTATTTATTTTGACTAATATAATAATTCTGACAAATTCGAATAATTATAGTGTTAAATTTTTATAGAATTTTATACTTATAGAATGGAAATGTTGTATATTCTTAATATATAAAATAGTTTAATAAAAAAGATCATATAATTAAAGAGAATATTACGTTATGGATTTCCGAAAATGTTTGCATATAGTATTTTAACATTCTGTACTTACTGTTTCAGTAAAAAACCAAATGAAAACAAAAATGTAAAGTATAATATAACTTTGTAAAAATAATTATGTAGATTAAAAAAATAAATAATATTGGACATGCTAATCAAATTTAATAAAAATACGAACAAATTATCCTATTAAATATGATAAAAAAATATTTTATTTTATATTTTTTCATTTTAAATTATACATTTTAGATATAATATTTCAATAATAAATTACAATTTATTCCTAATTATATTTATTATTTTTCATACAGAATAATAATTGGCAATTTGGAAATTAAATCAAAAACAATTATTTTTTAGTAAATACATGTTCACAGTAAATCACATTTGAAATATGAGAATTTGCAAATGAAACATAAAATTATCCAAATTTATATGAATTCAAATCATTTAAATTATTTAAAAAAATAATATAATTAAAATGACTTTTAAAAATTTATATTGAAAAATATTTTAAACAATTTTCTTTTGATATAAAAATAATGGAATTTTTAAAAAACATACAGTACTGGCCAAAAGTCTCTCGACAAACATGCAAAATTCTAAAAAAATATCATAAGTGCTATAAAAGAGTATTTATTTTACAAAAGAAATGTTACAAAATTGATATGTGTATACTCACAGAGACGCACTGGATCGGAACCGACATTGCCTCTTTCGGGGATTGGAGGATCCATCATAGTGGCAGCACGAGTAGCATAAGGGAAAAAGGCGTAGGCATGATGGTAAAATCTGGGGATTCAATGAACATCGAATTCGAAGCGATCAGTGAGAGAGTGTTCCTCTGTCATATACCCCAAAGGTCGATCTCAGTGGTGGGGGTATACGTTCCGACTGACAGCGGACACTCAAGTGAGGAAAAGGAAGAGTTCTTCGCATTACTGCAAGAACATGTCGAAAGGGCGTCGACTGAGGCTGAAAAGAGGAAACACGAATTGATAGTTGGAGGCGACTTCAACTGTCGACTTAATCGGACGGAGGAAAACGGAAAGACTGTCGGGTGTTACACTAGTTCAACAGTAACATCAGAAAACGGAGATCTTTTAATAGATCTT
>MQRK01188389.1:6621-17878 GCA_001938485.1 Girardia tigrina | reverse complement strand
CTCCTTCCGTTTTGTAGTTATTGTTAATATAATTATTATTCTACACATTCGTTTGTCATTTTTGATCATTTAATTTTTCGAGTTTACGTAGACGAGTTAACGAAGTTCATTGACCTCTTTACCTCGTTTCCGTAACAATAAACATTATGATTTTTATTTTAAATAGTGTTAGAGATATATCAAAATCTTCTTTACAATATTCTTTAACTCCGAAGTTGTTATTTTAATTTGATTTTTTAAAATCTAGTTTTTATAAAAAGTTGTTCCAATTTAATTAGTATAATATTATCATTACACTATAATTTTTTACAAAAATTATTTCATTTTAATTAGTAAAATACTATCTGTGAACTATTATTTTTATAAAAAGTTATTTCAATTTAATTAGTAAAAATATTATCTATAAACTTAAATTTCTTTTATAAAAAGTTATTTCATTTTAATTAGTAGAACATTATTTTTAATTTATCTCAAATATAAATAAAATTTTTAATTTAAAAATATCAAAAATTTACAGTTCACAAAAAAGAACCCCTAGCAAAATGTATAATTTTTATATGTGGAATAATTTTTAAAAAATTAATAAAATTAAACGAAACAATTAAATATTTTAAACTACACAGTACAAAATATTTCAGCACAATTGATCTAGGAAATGCAGTTTATCAGGTAGAATTAGAAAAGGAATCACAAGAAAGAACAGCATTCTCTACAAAAAGTGGTTAATTTTGTTTCCGTAGAATGCCGTTTGGTATAGCTTCAGCGCCAGGGACGTTTCATGAGTCGATGACGAAAATATTACAACCAATTAAGGAAAGAACTTCAGTATATTTAGATGATATATTGACAGCAACTCAGACCATAGAAGAACATTATAAAGTATTGGTCACACTCATGTGTGTGTATGTGTATTATATATACTTACACTACTTCTGTCTGACAGAAAGTTTTATTAATTTTTACAATGTTTTACATGGAGACGTTACTCCATGTCTAACCTAATATAGCGATGATATCTTATTCAGCCTATGTTAATATATAGACAGGATGAAAGAAACACCTTTATTTTTAAGTGTGTATCTGTGTTGTTATTTTGCTTCATTATTGGCATAGAATGTCATTATTTGAAAACATTTGGGTGTTTATTGCTAAATTTGGCTTATAATTGGAAATTTTTTGAGGGGGAAGCTTTAAATTTGGGGATGGGGAATGATCCCCCCCCCCATACAGGGTCGGAAGAAACACTGCATTTGAGTAGGAGAGTCACAAATCTAAACAGCATACAAACAAAAAAAAATATTCAGAACTTTCCTTCACAATCATGAATTTTCTCAACCCTTAAAACTCCGAATTATTTGTTTACTATTGATTCAGTGGTTGATTCGTTCTGTCAACTCTTAAGTGACTGTTATAATGTATTTTCACGATTTCATAAATACGTGGATTTTTATCTGCTTCAATAGCATTTACTGTTACTTTCTTCCTCAGATACTGGTTCGGAACTAGGGTCAAACTATTTAACATATTTGACTAGGATCTAACTTATTCAAATATCACGTCCACCTTTTCTAAAAATTCCAAGAAAACATAAATTTCGATATAAAAGTAAAAAACAGTCCTTTAAGAAAAGAGAAAACATGCAGAAAGAAATGTGTCAAATGGTGTTTAAACTAACCAGGAAACTTAAACGATTAAAGATGTAGATAATTCTTATAAAAAAACTATTCCCAACAGTTACAACATGTTACATTTCCACCAGATGTGACATGAAAGACATTTTACATTTTATTATTATCTTCTCAGGTCAACTAACGGAGAGAAATACGTCTCCAAAGGATTATGTATTCCGAATTCATTATTTTGAGGGCCTAGGTCGACTATATGTTAAAAGTAAATGATTGGAAGTATACGTCTTCGATTTTTAAAGAAATATTTTATTGAATAATAATTTTGAAAATTAAAATAAAAAATTAAGTGTTTCTGTAAATAAAATTTTAATAAAATCAATTTAAATGTTTTTTAACTATCTTTAATTCGAGAAAATATTCTTTTTTGTCAGAAAGAAGCACCTTTAAAGGTTTTACAGATCTTTAGAAATTACCATCAAATACAAAGTGGGAATTCTTCAACAAATCATTTTATAAATCTCATGTTGCGACATTGATCTAGTGTGATACCGTATAAATTGATGTTTCATGGAATGGAGAAAATTTAATAAAATTATTATCAATTTAAATTATGTTATTTACTTATTTTAATCAGGTAAAAACAAGTATAAACTATATACAGTTCAAATCTATCAGACAAGTTTCGTGTATGACAAAAAACACGAAAAGGCCACCACATGAAAGCTCTCCATTCCATGAGGTTGAGAATTGTAATCCTCAAAAATGTATTGCTAACGAAAATGAATAAAACAGGAGCTTGAGGTTTCACTTTCTACTTAAACCGATAATGCACGAAGAAGCCATAATTTGCTTGCACGAATTTCTTGTCAAGATTATTATTTTGGATTAATAATTATTAAAAAGAATAATCTCCAAATATGAAAATGACAATTTCATTAAAATTTTATTAATTCTTTTTTCTTCCAACGAAAAATATAACCTCAGTTGAAAGAAAAAATAATGTGTTAGTTGCGTTGGTAACGTTTACAATATTTGAAGTCAAATTCATTTTTATTAGCACAAAATAATAATTTTTATAACGAACGTGTAAGAACACTGAACTTTATTATCATTGACAATAGTTAAAATTATCTTCAAATCACGCTCAAATGTTCGAGTATTAAAACAAAAACAAAATTAGTTTTTAATTCCTTTTCTCAATCCCAAACTATCAAATAAATTCAAACAAATTTTCAGATTCCTTTTTAAAAATCGATTAACCGACATTTATTTTAATTTTTAAATTTTGATCAAATTTTCAAAAAATACACATTTCAAAGTCGATTTTGGTAATTTATTATTAAATTTAAAGGGTAGACTATTCGAACATAATTAAAATAATCATTTGATAAGTTCATATTTTTAATTTCACAAGTAAAATTAAGTTTAATAATTTGTAGTAAAATTTAAATTAAATGTATTTTTAATAATTTGATGACATTTTTATTATTTTAGGATTTATTGAAAAATGGTAAAAATTATTATTTTTTAATAAATATTTTTTAGAGGTTAAACATTTTAAAAAAATAATTTAGAAAAATTGCTCGAATAATCATGATTAAAAACAGAAATAAAAAAACCAATTAGAACGATGGCAAACGATGAAAGACTTTCTGAGAGTCATAATGACTCTAAATGTAATTGCAATAAAAAGTCAAATGAAACTTGTCTAAATGTTCTTAATATGGCGACACACGACCACGTGACACCAATTATCAAAGGACTGGAGACATTCGATGGGTCAGAAGCAAAATTAGAAGAATTCCTAATAAACTTTGAGAGTTATTTAAAGATTTTGGGATTTAAGGAAGAAAGAAAAGCGACATTAGTTACAGCATTCATGACTTCAGAGGCGATAAATAAATATGAGAAAGCACAAGGAGACAACTGGGAAACAAGAATGAGAAGTACATTCTCGAAAGAGAAAAATATTTTAAAAATAATGAAGGAGTTTGTAGAGATTAGAATCGGGGATAAAAATCCATCAGAAGTATTTAAAAAGATTGATGAATTAGTGGAGAAAGTAGTTGAAAAAAAAACTAGGAAAAAAGGAACTTTAGATCTAGTGTACGCTAACGGCATTGAAGATAGAGAAGTAAAAAGAGAAATGACTCTAAGAAATGCCACATTTGCAGAAGACATAAAGAATATTCAAGAGAAAATTTATGAATTTGAGC
Organism: Girardia tigrina; assembly: GCA_001938485.1. NCBI lineage: Eukaryota > Metazoa > Platyhelminthes > Tricladida > Dugesiidae > Girardia > Girardia tigrina. Next base: position 14,034 of record MQRK01188389.1, on the reverse strand, counting down.
TGAAAGACAGGAATATAAGAGTGGACGCATACACGACAAAAGAAAATAAAGAATGGAAGAAAGTAGAATATAGAACAAGAAGACCGAGAAGAAGATACGAAGAGAGAAAGATCAGAACCAAGAATAAATTTTAAAGCGAGAAGGATCATATGTCGGGCCTGTCATGAAGAAGGACATGTGAGACGGGAATGCCCAAAAGTTAAATGCAACCATTGTAATAAAAAATGGCATATAAGAACACAATGTTATGATAATCCAAACAGATTTAGAGAGCGTGAACAATCTRGAAGAGAAGATACAAGGAATAGAAGAAATGACCGAAAGGAATACACAAACACACAGTACAGAGGTCATATGGGATATACGAATAGAAGAGATCAAGTAGCAGAATTAGAAGACTTCCACGACGACTTAGAAAAAATGTCGGAAAGATCGAATAAAAGAGGAAGTCTAACAAGAAGAGAAAATATTACAAACAAGAAAAATTTCAGAGATGAACTGGGAAACGAGGAGGCACGGTCACAGGGAGAAGTGATCAGTGCACCTCACTAATAAACGAATGTATGTCTATGTTTGACTGTATGAATGATTGTTTGTATGATGACGTATGTTGGGTATGGGATGCTGTTGAAAATATTCCTCAGGAATTGTGTATATTAGATGGTGAAAACGAAATACGCAATGAGAAATGTGACAGTTTGATCACAGAAAAAGATGAAGAAAGATGCACAGAGATAATGAAAATATCAAAGTTTAAAATAAAATACAAGAACTGAAAGAGAGACCTAGTTAGAATTTCAAATAAAGAATAGAATAGTACGATGTCTATTGGATACGGGAGCACGAGTCAATGTAATTAAAGTAGACATACTCAAAAATATGAAAAATATCAAAATAAAGGAGACAAAAAAGACGTATACACTGTGCTAACGATTCGGAACTAGTAAATTACGGAATAGTAAAACTAAAAATTAAGATTGAAAGAATACAGAAAACAGTGGAGTTTTTAGTAAAAGATTTGGAATCCGAAATGACTGCAGGAATGGATTTGTTAAATAAATTCAAAATAAAACTAAAGAAAGAAACAGGATACAACGAAGGAGTGCTGGTAATACGCGATGCATTAACTGACGGAGACAGACTTAAAAGAATAAGAGAAATATACGCAGATAAGATAGATGAACCATTAATGAAATTACTAATAGAATATAAAACGATATTTATGGCGGACAAATATGATATCGGGAAGACCACACTAACTAAGCGTAAAATTGAAACGCAAGGAGAACCAATACTGGTAAAACCGTACCGACAGCCAAGACACTTTGAGGAAAAACTAGATGATATTATCAAGAATTATGAGGAAAATTATATCATTGAAAAATGTAGTTCGCCGTTGAGTTTTCCGCTAGTATGCGTATGGAAAAAAGACAAACAGGATATTCGAGTATGTGTTGATTTTCGACAATTAAATAAAGTCACAATCAGACCAGCATTTCCAATGCCAAATGTAGAAGAAATGCTACATACATTAAATGGAGCGAAGTACTTTAGTACTATCGACTTGGGAAGCGCATATCACCAAGTTGAATTGGAGAAAGATTCAAAAATAAAAACATAATTTTCGACAAGGAACGGCCAATATTGTTTTAAAGAATGCCATTCGGAATTGTAGCTGCCCCAGCGACATTTCAAGAACTAATGACAAGAGTGTTAGGAGAACTAAAGTGGAAAGAAGCAGCTATATACCTGGATGATATTCTAATCTTCGCAAAAGACAAAGAAGAACATTTCAGATGAGTCGAACACATATTTCCAAGGATTAAAGAATCTGGCCTTCGGATAAACCCTGAAAAGTGCCAGTTCCTGGTGGAAAAGACAAAATTTTTAGGATATGTTGTGAGCAAAGATGGCATAGAGACGGATAAGACGAAAATTAAGGCAATCGGAAAATTTCAAAATCCTTCATGCATTAAACATTTAAGAAGTTTCATGGGGTTAACGAAATATTATAGAAAATCTTTGAAGGATTATGCAAAATATTCAAAAATACTGGAATGGCTACGTGGAAAAAATAAAGATAAAAAATTGACATGGACAAAGGAATGTGACGAAGCATTTCAGACATTAAATGATAAAATGACAAAACACCTATCCTAGCATATCCAGATTTCGAAAATGAGTTCATACTGGATACAGACACCAGTTTTGATACAATAGGAGCGGTATTTGCTAGCGGTACGAACTGGGATACTGTATTACAAGAAATGAATTATTAGCAATCTATTACTTCAACCAACACTTCAAACATTTCTTATACGGAAAGAAGTTTCTACTTAGAACGGACCATAAGGCCACCACATTCATGATGACAACGAAGAACCCAATAACTCCACAATTCCAAACTTGGATAAACTTCCTTAGTGGACCAGACATGAGGATGGAATAACGTAAGGGTGAAAAACACACCAATGCGGACGCAATGTCGAGAAATACATGTGAACTATGTGCACAATGTCAGACAATGCTCGATGACTCTAAAAAAGGAAAAGTTAAAACTAGAATCCTCGCATTAACAGAAGATTCAGAAGATTTCATTTGGCAGACGAATGATAAAGAAATAGAACATATTAAAAAAATATTAGAATGGGAAATACAAAAGAATGGCTTCTAAAAAACAATAACGTGACGACAAGAGATAACAAATATTGGATCCCTATGAAGAAGAGAACAGACTTTATAGAAGATATACATAAAATGTTATGCCATGCAGGAAGTAAGAAAGTTTACAATTACATAAAAGATGACTTCGATATGTATGAAATGATACAACAGATAAAGAACATCGTACAAAGTTGCGCAAACTGCCAGAAACGGCAAAAAGATAATCTTCCGAGATAATCTTCGGAAGAAAACTAAGACATTGGTGGAAAACTACAACAGAAGAAAAAAATGGAGAAAAAGAAAATAAAAATATAATTGAAACAAAGCGAATATTTCAGGTCGGAGATAAAGTCTTAATAAAGAGAGTGAACCCATCAAAAGATGATGACTGTTATATGGGACCAGCTAAAATTATAAAGCAAAGACACGAAAGAAGTTATGAGATACAACTAGAGACGGCAGGATCTTGATTAGAAATGTAGAATAGCTAAATCCATTTAAACCGAGGGGGATGTGAGGAATATTTTAAATTATTTGAATGTGTAAATGTATGGATGCTGTATGTTGATTTAAGTATGTTGAATTTAGAATGGTGATTCTCCCACCCAGATGGAAATTGGTAATTTTTTATTAAATTTAAAGGATTGACTATTCGAACATAATTAAAATAATCATTTGATAAGTTCATATTTTTAATTTCACAATTAAAATTAAGTTTAATAACTTGTAGTAAAATTTGAATTAAATGCATTTTTAATAATTTGATGACATTTTTATTATTTTGGGATTTATTGAGTAATGGTAAAAAATATTATTTTTTAATTAATATTTTTCAGAGGTTAAATATTTTAAAAAAAATAACTTAGAAAAATTGTTCGAATAATCATGATTAAAAACAGAAATAAGAAAACCAATTAGAACGATGGCAAACGATGAAAGACCTTCTGAGAGTTGTAATGACTCTAAATGTCATTGCAATAAAAATTCAACTGAGACTTGTCTAAATGTTCTTAATATAAATGTTCATTTTTAAAGATATATAAAACAAACAATTACAACATAAAAGAGTTATATTTAGTACACACATTTTCCAATATTCATCATTAAAATTTCTTTCTTTCTGTAATATAGATTTAAGTATTGAGAAACTGTGTTCAACGCTGGCTGAAGTGGGTTGTATTAACTATTTACCACATTTGTATTAGATTCTAACGCTTTTTTAGCTTCAGGTACAAGAATTCATCCATCCGTAATTTTCTCTAACTGCAGGTAGATTATTTGAATAATAAAGGGAAGCTTCAATCCAAGAAATTTATTTATTTATTATTAATTTATTTATTATTAAATAACAATTATTTTAAAATTAAAAAAAAACATTTTCGTATTACAAACTTATAAATTAAAACAATCCTTAATTCGATTGTAATCTAATATTTTTTATCACATCAAATTTATTCAACAATTTAATTTACCGCAATTATATTACAAAAATTGCTTTAACATTTTAATTTAAAGTTTTTTATAAGATATTTCAAATTTTGTTTGTGAGGAATGTTTGTTTTAATAATTAATAATAATAATTAATAATTAATTTTAATAATTAATAATTGTTGTAATAATTATTAATAATGTTTTAATAATTATTTCCAAATTATTAAAATTTGTCAGCGAAAGAAAATTAACTAACACATCATTTATTAAAAATAAAAATAAGGTTAAACTATTGAAACAAAAAAAGTTATGATAATATATCTATGTTGTTATGGAGTATTAAGAGGTTGAAGTGAAGATAAGAATCTAAGATAAAACCATGAATAATAGGGGGAAAGAATTTGATATTCTTCGATTGTAAGACTTTGCTGATTCATCTATTCTTATCGTAGATTTCATCAAGGATGTTGACAACGTTTAAAGGTCGTTTGTAGAGTTGGGAGTTTGGATATATACTTTTACATTATATTTTATATTTTTAGAACGATAAAGTCTAAAATAATTTGAAAAACAAAGTTTAATATAATTTTTAAAAAAAATATTAGTAACAATTATTAAATAAATTTACAATAATTACACAGTAATAATATTACTTCTAATATTAATTATAGTAATAATAATAATGATAATGATAATTTATTTTTAATCACATTTCTAATTTGTCCAATAGATTTTCTATTACACAATAAAATAATTTTCCTTTCGTATTTTTTTGGTAATTTTTGATTTGTTATTTTAATACAAATGAAGTTGTTCTAAAATATTTAAAGGAAAACAGGACTTATTTCAACAATAAAAGTTATAATTAACAATCATCAAATTCGTGACGAACAATATGATAAACGTTTCCGAAGACGAAGTCGCAAATTTTACCCTTACATCTCCAAACAAAACGTTTACCTTCATCAGTGGAATAATAATGTTGGTTTCGTCAACAATGGGAATTATCGGTCATTTAGCAATTGTTTCTGTGATTATAAAGAACAAAATTCTTCATCAACATATTATAAACATTTTTATTTGTAGTCTTAGTGTAAACGATACAACGAATCTATTATTCATTCAGTCTTTGGTTTTGGGAAGCTACCTCTTCTACTCGTGGCCATTCGGCAATTTATTATGCTTCCTCGTCCCAGAAGTTAATATGATCCTTGTATCTATAAGTCTGGTCCACCATGCTTTCATTGGAATCCATAGATATCTTGTTGTTGTAAAACATTCTTTTTTCATAAAGATCCATAAAACCAGTTATGCCATTTCGGTAATTGCCTGTTCGAGATTCTATCCGATTTTGTTACGTTTATTATTAATGATTTTCCTTTCGAAAAATATTTTCGATCTCAACAGTATCATCGTGTATGAGAAGCGAATATTGAGATGTGTTTATAAACCTCAACAATCTTTACGAATATCGATTATAATAATATTTACGATTATTGCTCCTTGTGTTATCATTCTTCTGTGCTTTGCTCTTATTCTTATCTTTGTCCGAAGGATGTCCGACCGGTCGTGCTTAAGAGACAAAAACACAATGAAACGGGAAATAAGAATAACGAAGATGTTTGCTGTTGTGTTTTTGATGTTTATTGTGGGATATTTTCCTTATGGAGTCGTAAGAGCATTAGACTCGAAAAGGACTTTCCCGTCAGATGTGTACGTTATAGTGACAGTTTTGTACGCATTAGCTAGCTGCTTGAACCCTTTGATCTTTGGAATAATGAACGAGTCTTTAAGGACCGCCATTGTAAAGCTTTTATTTCCTTAATCTTTAAATTTTATTTTTTTTTTCAAGAATATTTGTTGAAATGTATTTATTTTGTGGTAAATTTGATATTTTCTTGTTTTAATGTTATTTAAATTTAATTAATTTTAATAAATTTATTCGTGATTTAGAAAAACGTTTGTTAGTTAATAATTTAATTAATTTTTTTCTGCTTTTTCTCTTTATATTTATATTGTTATTTTGTTTCTTTTAACAGTGAGACCTAAAAATAAAACAATAAAATTACGAATTCAGTTCTCAACAATTACTTTTGTATAGAAAGTTCGTATTTCCCAGGAAAATTAATTGAAATAAAAATGTACAAAATGTCTTTTTCTTGGGAGAATAAGTTTAAGGAAATAAAGATAGGAAAATCAAACAAAAGGAAGAATTGTCACGACTGAAGTTGTCGGATATTAAAAGAATCTATTATTTTGCCTTTGGCGAAATTATTGGGTGAACAAATCATTATAACATTATGATTGTTAATTGTTATAATGTTTAAAAAAGATTATTTTATTTTATAAATTAAATTTTTTCATATTTTTTTAGGATTTTAAGGAGCCCACATAAATTTAAAATTTAAAATATTTAAAAATATGTTTTATAAATTAAAATATTAGAACATTTTAGGGTTGAAAAGATTTTAAATTAATATTTGAAATGGGAATTTTATTATTTAAACATTATTATAAAAATGCAAATTTTATATGAATTGTTAGGAATTGGGTAAGTTCATAAGCATCCTATAGTGATTCTATTTCAACGGACAGCAGGGTAAAAAACGAGTTTATATTTACAGTGTATATTTCGTCCCTATAATTCGAATGCTTTTATAAAAAAAAAATATTTTTTTTAGAACTAATAAAATCCTACTAATAGTTCCCATGAATTCCACATACATTTTGATCAATAAATTTGTCACAATAATCTTTTTTTTCATTATTAGTAAAACACTTATTATTACGAGGACGAATTTTACGATAAACGATTTTAATATATAAAATATATTTTATAATATAAAATATTTTAATAAATAAAATATAGTCACACTGCCGTCAACAATATGATTCATACCACGTCCAAGACCCCTTTCTTGGACTCGGTTTTCAGATGATGGTCAAACAGAAATCATTTCATTTATACACAGAAAGTGTCATTACTTAAATTTATTAAAAATTGTGAAATGGATTACATTTTGACAGTTATTCTTAGATAAACTAGTAAATCAAAAAATTAAAATTTTTGTATCCATTCTTTATGCAGACAGAACTCTACTTTGCGAACAAAGATTTTAAAATTTAAAAATTTAACATTTTAAAAATATTAAATTAAAAAACACATTAAAAATCAATATCAACTACTTATAAATTTATAAATAGATATCTTGCAATTCATATTGTTCGGGAAGGGTTAGATTAGAAAATTGATTGAGTAAAAAGCCTTCAAAAACAGGTTTCTAAATTCCATGGATATATATATATATATATATATAT
>MQRK01188385.1:9790-20104 GCA_001938485.1 Girardia tigrina | reverse complement strand
AATGAAATAATATAAAATTTATTAAAAAGATTTATCTACTTACAAAAAAAAGTAGTTTCATTTGTTTGTAAAAGAACTTTGTAAACAAAAACCAACATTAATCGGCACTGACCCAAAAACTAGGATTAGCTGTCTCTATGTGCTATGGATATCGTATTGTCATTTAGTTCTGAGTCCATTTCAAAATTGTATAGCTCTAACTTAAATGAAAGATGCTTCAAGATCGATCGCAAAATTTCTGCCGAACAGACAACAAAACGGGGAGTATTTAAAAACATGGTAAAAATATAATTATTTCTTATTTTTTCTAAAAAAAACAATTTCCATAATATTTTTAACAAGAAAGTTGTTTTGAACATTGATATTTTACGACCCATGATAGGTTGTTATAAATTCGTTACAATTTTGAAAAATTTCAACATTTATAAACATGAAAACACAACATTATGGTTTATTTTTGGTATTTTAACTCAGTATGAGTTTTCTCTTAATTTCATTCTATTTTATTAGTATTTTGTGTTAGTTCAAGTAATCAAATGTTTCTTAAAGACTCGGGGATTATGTTATAATATTGTTTAATTCTATGATTTTAAGGTTAATAAGATTGGAAAATACTTTTAATAAAATAAAACCAACCAAGCTCCCTTTTTGAACAAAGGAATGGAAATAACTGAAGGTTGTTGGAACTGAAAAGTTTTAGTTGATATTATAAAACTTTGTTAACACAAAATGGCTTACAAAAATACATCTTTTCCAGTTTGATTTTCGAAAAGAACAATTTAATTTAAATTTATCAATAATTTTTAGAATTTTCTGATTTTTTTTACTAATTTGCTAAAATATCTTTTAATGAAAATAAGTTCTGAAATAAATATTAATTATTAAAAGAAAATGTTGCACATACATTTTATTTATTAAAATAAACAATTCCGTCGGTCTATCACTACAAACCTCAAATTCTACCGGTGAGAATTTGTTGTCTTCCCTGACGTAATATCTTAAGTTGGTTACATAACAGAGGAAAATATCAAGAAAGAGTCAACGAATAAAGTACAAGTAAAAGACTACCAAAAGCACACAAAAAATCAAATGGGAATATTTATTCATAAAAAATATATATAAGTGAAATATTATTTGTTTATCAATCCGTAGAAAAGTAAAATTTGGAAAGAAAATGGAAGATGAACGAAGAAGAGAAAGAGAAGCTCGTCGAAAAGCTAGAATGGAAAAATCGTATAAAGATTTTGTTATTTTTTCGTGTATTTATGTCTTTATTTTTTCAGACAAAACGAAGAACCAATAACTGATGTTTGATCTTTTGAATTAAATATTGTAGTAATTAATCTAAATTTTAAAGTCTAGCTTGGGTGCAAGAAGACGTAGAAGAAGAGAAGATAATGAAGAGATTTCCATTGTTGTTCCAGAAGTAAAACTCATTTTTACATTAAAAAATTATTTTATATTTATTTTAAAATCTTTAGCCAACACAAATTTCAGTGGAAGAAGAAAACATTTCCAACCATGGTGAAGATAACAATGCTAATGAAAATACCGAAATGGAGACAGAAATCGTAGGGTTTTTACTACGTTCAATTTTATGTTTATTGCTTACAAATAGGCGGAAAGTAAAACTGAAGAAATTGATGAAAGTCAACAGGAAAATAAATTGGAAGAAACCGAGATAGAATTTAAGGAAAATAGAAATATTAATGAAACTGTAATCTTATATAAAATACTGCTTTAATAATTCGTTTCAATTAGATGGAGATTGTTGAGGAGTCTGATAACACTGAGAAGGATGTTGAAATGGTTGATAAAGATGTGGAAGAGGTATTCGTGTGATAAACATTTTAATAATTATATCCGCTTTTAGAAAGTCGAAGAAGTTAAGATAGAGGAATTAAATGAGAATACGGTAGTTCAAGTACGGGCGCTTTATTTAATAAAGATTTTATTCCTAATTCCATAGAAAAAAATGCCAGAATCAAAAAAGAATGGTCGAATCAAGCGTAAAGGTCTTGGGGGTTTATCTCCGGAAAAGAAAAAATTGTTGAAAGTAACTGAATAATAATAATATATGAATAATTATTATTGTTGTACTATATTAGCAACTTATTATGCAAAAGGCAGCCGAAGAAATGATTGCTGAAGCAAAACGACGTCAAGAAGCCAAAGAACACTTTTTAAAAGAACAAGTTGGAGAATTGCAAATCGAGAATATGAATGAAGGTTCGGAAATTCATTTTAATTGAAAGTTTTTTTTTACCAAAATATTTAGCTCAACTTCAAATTTTTGTGAAAACACTTCATCAAAAGATTTGTATTCTCGAAGGAGATAAATACGATCTCGAAATTAAGATTAGAAATCAAGATTATGAAGTAAGACATAAATTATGTATTATATTTTTTTAAATTAACAAGCCAATTAAAATTTTTTTATTAAAGTCTTGGTTAAATTCAGAACAACTGATAATATTGCTGGACATAGAAAACATTAATACCCAAAACATTGAAATTCTGTACATTCAATCTAAGAATTATTGGGAGAGAGTGACATGTGAAGCGTTAAATGAAAGATCTTTTGATACTAAAATTAAAGTTCAAATTGCACTCGCGACAACTTTAATGAGAGTTAAATGATTTATTGATGATTCATTGACTGCATAAGCATTACCGGCAGTATATAAATAACTTTATTTTTAACAATCAGTTGTTCTGAAGACAGTGAATCCGTCGAAATTAATCAACAATTTAATGAAAAATTTTCAACTGGCTTGTTAATTTTAATGAGTTGCCATTTTTTTTAATTTATTTACAATTATATTTTTAGATAAACGAGTTTACAATCAAGGTGAATGACACGAAAGGCAAATTGTATGATTTTAAAATTTATATAATAATGTTTTAATCATTATTTTATTATCAGTCCTAAACCTGTTCTAAAGAAAGTTTCCAAAACAGAGACCCAGCTTTCCCGATTAACAGCAAAAGATGAGAAAATTAGCATTATTGACTTCAGAGAAAACCTGAAATCTACGGGATTAAAAAAATATGCTTTAGAAGACAAAGATGAGTCTACGACTCATGTAAGTTCTTTTCATTGATGATTGAAATTATTTTCCTCTGATTTTGCAGAATAAAATCGAATGGAGAGAGAATCTGAAGGCAACGAAAGATGATGATGATCATGATGATATGGTAAAATCTCAATATCTAAGCTCGGAAAATAAAGATATGGATAACGGTTCCCAGATTGAGGACGGTATTAATCATGTTAATGATCAAATAATTGAATTAGAAGAAATTGCTGATGAAGAAGAAATTAAAATTACGGAAGAAATTGTTGAAAAAGAAAATAAACCCGATGAGGAAATTGTTAAGGAAGATGAAAATAAAACTGTAGAAGAAGTAACTGAAGAGGAAAATAAACCTGTGGAAACTGAAAATATAAAAGTTTTAGAAGAAAATGCCGAAAGTGAACTGGAACCCATAAAATCGGAAGAATAATTTTCTCTGACTAATGTGACTTTATTAATTAATTTATCTGTGTTATTTCAATTATAATATAATACTTTCTCCCTTATGACTTTGAATAATTTTTTATTCATCATAATTAATTAGTTAAATTATTATAATTTTTGTATTCAAAATACCGGGATTTTCCGTAAATAAGCGCATGTGCTTGTATTTAATTTATATATTTTTAAGTGTTCCACTTTGTCTCCAAAAATAGGCGCATGTGCTTATTTTTGGAAACTGCCATTTTTTATATAGAAGTTATTTAATTTTAATTAGTAAAACATTATTTTAACTTATCTCAACTATAAACATGATTTTTAATTTAAAAAATTAAAAATTTACAATTCACCAGAAAAAAACAACTACGAAATACTAAACTAGTTAAGATATTAGCATCAATTAAAGAAGAAGTCGATTATTTCAAAATCAGTTTTTGTGTCCCCCAAAATAGGAGCATGCGCCTATCTTTGGAAACAAAAACTTAAAATAAGCGCAGGGGTGCTTATTTTCGGAAAACCCCGGCAATCGTAAGGGGTGTCAATCCACCTTCATTCAAACCTTCTAAGTCTAATTAAAATATCCCAATATATATTAACAGTTAAAATTGTCAAGTGTTACGGAAGATTTCCCGTAACATTTATTTCCTGAAGAAGTTAATCAAATAAAACATTAAACACAAAATTTACTCAAAAAAATCCATATTTAACTACTGGAGTTTTCTGAGAATCCGTCCAGGGTGTATAATCGGAAAATCGAAGTACCGAGGACCTAAGCTTTCTTGCAAATAAACGCCGAAGGCGTATAATAGGAAAATATTTTTGATAATAATTATACAAAAAATATATTTTTAAATTTTTCAATAATTCGCATTAATGTTGGGGTAAGGGAGGTGATATGCTAAAATCCGAAGAAATAAAAAAAGAATATTTATTTTTTTTTCAAAAATATATTTGTTTATTTACAATTATTTCAAGTTATGATAAAATCCTTAAGCTATTTCTTGAATGAGTTTGGATAGAAGTGGAACACTGAGTATCCACACGATTGATGTTAGATATATAATTAATATGATGATTTTAATATGTAATTTATATTAAAAGTTTGAGTATTCGTTGTATCTTTAGTTCGAAATCTCTCAGTATCGAAATCCGATGAAAATAATTCACAATTTATATTAGTGGATGTTTCGCGCGATTGACCAAAGATCATATGGGAAAAGTCTAAGGTCAATTTTCAAAATTGGTCGAAGTCCGAAATTAATTAAGGATTTCGACTTGAACTTTAAATATAATTTGTCTTTTTTCCTTTTATTTTCCTTCAAAATATAACTGTCCTTTTTCGAAATATAATTTATCCTTTACTCCTTTTAAGACTTAAAATAAGTAATGGCTGTTCTCCTTCTTCTTTTCCTTCGTTTTATATCTTTCTTCATAATTTATTTTAACTTTATTTATCACGTTGAAATTCTTGTTTATTTATTTCGAATACATTCTCTTCAATTTTATTCGATTTATTTGCATTTTTATTTTGCTTTTATTTTAATTATTTATATGTAACTTATATTTATTTTTAGGAGGTAAGTAAGAGGTAAATTCTTTTTTTACCTCTTAATTAAAACAAATTTTTTTTGATATTTTATTTTTTCTAAACTTAACATTAGTTCATTTAGCAAATTCTAGATATTAGCAATAAAAAGCTTAGAATAATCTTTAGTTGTATCAATCCACCTTCGTTCAAACCTTCCAATCCAATTGAAAAATCTTAAATGTTTATAAAATTATGAAAACAGTCCACAGCCTTCTTAAAAATGTTAATAAAATTTTCTATTATGTTCATTTGTTGGGATTTTATTAAAATTATCTTTATTTCAGTATTCACTTTGTTGACACAAATCTAATATCTTTATCTTTACTCGAAAATTTCTATTCTTTATTCTTTGATCAATGATCTTTTATCAATAATTCTCAATCAATAATCTTTAATCTTTTGATCTGACTCCAATTATTCAGAAAGGACTTCCAACATAAATATATGAATAATGAACAMAAATTCTTTTATCAAATTTTATTTCAAATAACAAGTATCAACAAGTCACAAATAATAATAATAATTCAATTCTTTGATGACAGAATACAAAYACAATCAATATTTCGTGCGAGTTAACAGATTACAGTAAAAACTGTGAATCTCCGAAGTCGAATGATGATTTGATTAGAACTTAAAGATTTTAAAGTTAAACCTTCTTCTCCCATACGGGGTACTTATTGTTTAACAATATTTTTTAAAAGAATAAAATGAAAAAATAAAAATAAGTTTGTACGTTACTTGTTAACACGACTTCTCTTAGTTAGATTTCTTGCAAGTATTTTTGGGCAAAACTAAAACTAGATTTAATGTTGTTTATATAGTAATTTTCCTCAGCCTTGAAAATTGATGAGATAAAACAAAGAGTAAAATATTTATAATTTTTGATGAAGTAAAACAAACATTTATAATTTTTAATTCCAAGTTTTGTTAAACTAAATATTATTTTGTTTGAAGTTAATAATTTTACTAAAAGAATTATTTAAAAATTTTCCTTTATTTTTTCAAATGTGTTCACGTGTATATTTCGAATCCCTAACAAATTTATAAAACATATTTTATTACATTAAAGTTTTTTCCGCTATATTTTAATGATTGTGATATTTTTAAAGATTTTAAAAATTCCCTCGGTAGATTTTAAATATTAAAATTCAAAAATTTATGTGAGCTCCCCAATATCTTAACAGTGATCAAAGATGATTTTGCTTAATTTTTTTCTAATTGTTAATCGATTTATTTCCTAAGAAATTAATTTAGTGTTTACATTTTTCAGAGATCACTTGCATCGCATTCTGTCCAAAATACAACGTACCTAATGTTTCATGTAAATTTTCTGGTTCTGAACGTACGGTAACAAATAAGAGGCATTTAGAATCTCCTCCAAGTGTTGGTTTTAGGATGTGAGTTAACTTGCTCTCCCTATAAGTAGGTTTTTGGTTTTTTCTTAAAGCATCAAAAACTTTACCAAGAATCGTCAACGATTTATTTATTGAAGTTGCCTCTTGAAGTCTGACTCCACTGGCATTAGTTTTAAATACATTTTCTGAGCCCGCTAAGTCACACAAGGTTAATGTTCCCCGGCTGGTAATACCTTGTACTTCACTTACACCATTAACTTTAATGAAAAGTATTAAATGTGATCTTGAACTTGATATGTTTAATAAAGTTGATCCTACTTTTCTATTTATTTCTCCGATTTTCAACAGTTCATATATTCCTGCTTCATCTTCGACCTCTTTTTCTGATAAGCCTTGTAAAATAATTTCACTATCTTTATTTGAAAATACTTTAATATGACTATTTTTAACATGATTTGCAGAATCCGAAACCGTCGGTGTTTTAAGAAGATCATACAGCTCTTCTTGATAGATTTCACTCATACTTAAAGTTAGATGATATTTCCATTGATTTCTCGATGAACATAAATGCAAAAGTTGTTGGATAGAACGTTTATTAATGCCGATTTTTTCATCATTTCCAATCATAGTGTACGTTTTACCACTACCCGTTTGTCCATAAGCCATAATACAAACATTATAACCATCAACACAGGACGTAATTAACGAATCGACTGACGCATACACATCCTCCTGATTGGCGTTTATCGGGAAAACTTTATCAAAAATAAAACATTTAACATGGGTACCTAGAGATTTCGTAATCTTTTCCGAAAGATTCTCTGTCGGCACAATCAACTTATCATCATTGGAAACTTTCAAACAACAATTCTCACTCGGTCTAATTCGACAATAAACGCGAATATTTCCAATCAATTCCTGAAACTTATTGTGTAAATGTTTCCGTCGTGTTTCTTCTTCTTTAATGATTTTCTCTAATTCATAAATACGACTTTCAAAATGCTCTCTCTCGTTGGCGTCCGAAGTAACCTGTTGAAGGGTAACGTCTTGATTGTTCGTGTCTTCCTCCATCGACGATACATCATCCGTCGAACTCGACAGTATTTTCGTGTTCATTATTTCTGCCGTTTCACGGAGTTTCTTTTCCGCATAGCGAATTTCATCTCGTAAATTATTAACGTAAATTTTCAGCCGAGCCCTTTGGTCTTTGGCTCGCTTTAAAACATAAAATAAACGTTCTTTGACAACCATTTGTTGATTAAGTTCGTTTTTGTAGGTCGTATAATTGGAAATCAAATCCAACAGAAACGGTTCCGACACGTGAACCATCCTGTCCCAATTATCGAATTCTGTAGAAACGGTTTTCGAAATTTGATGATCGAAAACACATCCCAAGACCCTCTTCAATTGTTCAATGTCACAATCTAAGGGGATATTTTTTTGATATCTGTGACAAATGTCTGTGTAATTCCGGTACAATTCGGCAATCAATTCCAGCATAAATCGACATTTTCTTTTCCATCTTTTAATGACGAAAATATCGTTTCCTTCGCATATTCCTTCCAGAGTGCTGATTTTCTCGTATGTGTCTTTTTTCTTGGCCACTTTCAACGCGTAACTGTCGAATAGAGTGTCAATAGGGGTCATTTTGACGGTATCGTCCTGGTGTTTGTCTTGGAAGAGCGTGGCGACTAATTGATGTTGTTTGAGACACAATTGTTGGTAACTGGTCAACAGACTCGAATAATTGCTTTTGTATTTGATTAATTCCGAATTTCTCGTATCACTGTCCACTGTAATCGAATCTGTTGATTTCATTTTATTATATCTTATCGATTTTTAAATTAATAAATATTTATAACTCTACTTTTGTCTGAAATGTTTTTAATAAATATATACAATGATAAATAAATATATATAATAAGTATATATATTGTGGAGAATGAGAATCCGAACAACACAAAATTATATTTGAATAAAACTGTCCTCGTGCTATTCAACAATTTAAACAAACGACTTATTTATTTATCCCACGCTCCCCCTTGTCCTTAAGACGCATACGCACACGCACCACGTGCACTCTGAATCGCGCCGATCGCTCGATGTGGCCTCTACTCGGTCGCTTCCCCCAAAGCCATTTGCCCTTTTGAAACATCTCCTGTGCCACTCATTAGCTGCTCGTCGTCGTCATCAAATCTGTTGCTATAACCGTTGGTTCCCCGGCCATTGGAGCTCAGCCTCATTGACTCTTCATCGGCTGGTATCAATCTTTCTTCAGGGGTGCCTCTGATATGTGACACGTGATACGGAATTCCTTCGATCACGACTTGATAGGGGGCCGAACCTCTTCCACAACTGATCGTCTCCACGTAGTCGTGCATCTCGAATTTGCTGGTTTCGTGAATACAACATCCCCTGTTTATAGCTCTGCTGTTTTTACGACTTCCCGGGTCTTCGGAAAGCGGTCAGCAAAGTCGACCGGCAATAACAGTCGCCGATTCTAAGTAAAATTGCCGATGTTGGAATTATGCCGACTGAATTCGAAATGGCGTTATACCACGCTACCATATCCTCGATCGGCTTCCCACTCGGCGCCGCCATGCGCTTGATGGTCCGGTGACATCGCTCGACAATGCCGTTTCCACTTGGCCGATTTGCACACCGAAACCGCATTTGTGCATCCTTTTGCGTCAGCAACTTCTTGACTGCTGCTCCCCGGTTAGTCACAAACTGTCGATCAGTAGCTCCTGTGGAGGGCCAAATTCCTTATACATCGCGTATGCGTCTTAAGGACAAGGGGAAGCGTGGGATGGTCTCACGTTGCGCAGTCCCACTTCTTCATACCATTCGCCGCCATTGACTATCCTCTTGAGGAAGCTACACGCTGGCCTCAACCTGCCGCCAACTGGAAACTGGCCCTCCAGCTCTCCGACCCCCGAGAACAGATTCCGTCGCCTCAATCGGTCTGGCAACTCCGGAACCTTACCGTCTCGGTACCATCGCAACTCTCCGTTAGTTTCTCGGATCGCGAGCCTGAGCACTCTTCCTCCATTTTTCTTTATAGGCCGTTTTGTTTCGAGCCCGAAACTGCTTAAGACCTCCACTACATGCTCTGCCAATACCTTCTTGGTGTCGACTTTGACGTCATCGTAGTAAGAGTCTGTGGTCCTTGCCACCATCTCATCGGATCATTAAACGTGGTTCATGATACGCCTCATGATTTTTGGTACCACATATTTGAGAATATAAAAGATAAAGAAAAAAATATTTTAAAGTTTGAGAAAGTTTTAAAGTTTTTTGTGAATGTAAATTGGAAAATTTGGAAAAATTAAAATTAATTGAATTAAAAAGTTTGAGTTTAGAAAATTTTATGTTTTAGTTAATTTAGTTTTTGTAATGGAAAAAATGTAAATTTGAAAAAGAATTGGAATTATTATTGGTATTGTTTTAATGTATTATTATACATAGAAATTTGATAACGAATAAAATTATTATAGAAATATCGATTTTCTTTTCATTAGATTTATTAACTGAATTTTAATGTCTAATTTAAAAGAACAGATATCTTTTCCATTTGACTATATTTTTAATGTGGATTATTTTATGAAGACATTCGACGATAATTATGAAAGAATTCCCGATCAGAGATTGCGTATCAAAGAAATTGACGAAATTTCAGTACCTATTAAAAACTGTGAAGACATTCATGATCAATGGAATGAATTAACGATAATATTCCAAAATTGTGGAAAATCATCAATTGACAGAGAATTGTTTATTGGGGATTATGTTGACTGCGGTTCTTGTTCATTGGAAACAATATGTGTGTTGTTTGCTTATAAAATTAAATATC
>MQRK01188375.1:12820-29466 GCA_001938485.1 Girardia tigrina | reverse complement strand
TATATATATATATATATATATATACTGTCAAAGAAGAATATGTATAATAATAATAGTTCAATTAAAACTAGTTGAAGAGATGTTTCAGTATAAATAACGATAACAAAAATTGATACAATTAAATTGAATTCTTATTCCGATAGTTCTTCTTATTTATATAAATTGTATATATTTATTATAAAAGGTATTCATGGAAAATGTCAGAAATAAATTCATTGGGTATCCTCTAAATGGTCAGGACAATATTACTCTGGCCGGACTACCTCCACCCATTCAAGATGCTGTTAAAGTTCTCAAAGATCATCTGTATATATCGATTGGAGAAATTCAAGTCAAAATGGAAAATGATATACTGCAATATCCACTATCTATTGTAATTATTCGTAAATCACAGTCCAGTGTTCTATTCTCCATTTATTTAGGGCTCGAAGGAAATTATTGAAGAGACACCAGCGGAAATTCTGTATCGCAATATGTTACCAATGCTACCTCAATATATGGTAAAGATTAATATTTTTCTCGGTCATAAATCAACTGTCAAAATCGTAATATAAACCGCCCTTGCAAAAGTATTCGAACAGAAAGTAGAACAAAAAAATAACAATTTATTTTCATGAATTCCATAATAAGAACACAGAAGATTATTATGTCGTTGAATATCCGTGAGACTTTATATTCTCAGACATTGTTTTTACAATATTATGCACAAATTCCATTGAGATTGCGGTCCGCGCTTCCTGCAAATGAAGACTCAAAGCAAAGGGCTTTGTAAGGGGCTTTCTCCTTCTTACTTGTTTTTCTAACTCGTTTAGGTTTGTATAACATTCACTTTCACTGTGCCCTTTATCTTGACATCTTTTGCATTCGATGTTTGGACAGTTTCTTCTTACGTGTCCCTGTTGTCCACAACCATAACATTTTATTGGTCTCCTTTCCGAACAATTTCTTATCATGTATCCTTCTTTTCTACATCCGAAACACTTGATTGACTTTCTTTGTCTACACGTTTCACTTGTGTGACCTACTTTTTCACAATTTCTACATTTGACCGCTTTCATGCCTTGAGCGTATTCTGTAGTATTTCTACCAACCCCTGTCTGATTTTGTCCGTATTTACTGTCTCCTGATACTGCTTCTCTGTAACTCCGGCGTCTGTTTTGCATCCCCTGGTCTCTTACTTACATCTTATCTTACATCTTCTCCTGTAATTTCAAAGTAGCTCTTCACCGCCTTGGAAGTGTGAGAAATCGCACTATCTTATTGAAATTTCGTTGTTATCATCTATGGTTCCTAAAATATGGTTTTTTCTTGCCAGTTCTTCCGTAATAACATTGCATGCAGACGTCTCCTTATGGTCCATTTGGAAACTGAAGGTGTGGTGTATAGAGAAGTGAAGTGGTGAGAGAAGTTGTTCTTTTTCTTGTCACTCGATTCTTGAAGTTACGTTTCCTTCTGCTTGAAAAAGGGGGTGGAGGAATACTTCTGAACAGAGAAGAATCATTTTCTCGCATATCAGATGAGAGTATTGTGTCTGCTATAGTAGTTTTGGAGTGTCCAGTTAAGGTGACTATTTGTCTCTGGGACTCCCAACTTAAATGGTAGCCAAATGTGATATCACGGTGAGTTTCACTTAGTTCACGACCCTTCATATTAAAATATGACCCCCATGAACTATTCTATATTTTAGGAAAACTATGTTTTAATGAGGACACACGGTAAATATTTATTATTTGAATTCTTATTAATTATATAAATACTAGAAAAAGACCCATCACATATGACCACAGAACTGAATTTTCTTCTTTGAAAGTTTCTGTTTTAATTTTTAAATCGTAATTATTATAATTTATTATTTATTGTTTCAAATTCCGTGTTGATTTAACAATCGGTCAATTAAGTCGGCTCCCGGCGCCTTTCGGCGAAGGCGCTGCACCGACAGAACCGTCTTGATGCGTGCTATCCAGATTGACCACGTCCTTACGCGGATTCGCTAAGATTTCTCCGAAATTTCACATTTTCATAATAACGTGACCGACAAACAAATAAATAAACACACATTTTAAACAAATACGTGGTGCGCTCAATAAGTAGTGAGCCTAACATAAAAATAATAATCCGATTCCAAATTTATCTTTCATAATAAGCACGTTATAAAGGTATCATTTCTCAAAGAAATCTCCATTCACACCAAGACATTTTTTCCAGCGCACAACAAGGTCCAGAAAGGCTTTTTCGAAGAATTTCGGTGGCTGTTGAGCCAAGAAATTTGAGACTGCATCCTTCAAGTCTTCTTTTGTAGCAAAATGTTGACCCCTGAGACCTCTTTTGAGGTGGTTGAAGAGATGATAATCGGATGGCGCCAGATCCGGGCTGTATGGAGGGTGTGAGAGCAGGGTGAGACCACAACCCTCAATTGATGACATTGACAGCCCACTTGTGTGGATGGGTGCATTGTCGTACAAATAATATAACTCACAAACTCTGCTCTTCCTTCTTAGCTTTCTGGCATGTAGCACGAGCCGGGAGTAGTATTCACTGTTGATACGAACACCAGCTTCCGCAAAATCAGCAACGATCATTCCATTTGCATCCCAAAAAGTGGTGAGCATGAGAGCTTTTTGTGAGAGGTTGATGATCGCATCTTCTTCGAACACCCTTCCCCTGGCAGCTTCCACACTTGAGACTCACGTCTTGATTCTGGGACATAAAGGGCAAGTGGTGTTTCATCCATTGTCATAATATTCTGTAAGAAGCGGTCTCCAATACGTTCATAGAGGTTTAAGTTTTCCTGGTAGTATATCAATCGCCGATCCTTCATGTCTGCTGTTAAAAACCGTGGCACGAAGCGTGAACACAATGTTCTAATTCCAGTTTCCACAAGCAGTGATTGTATGGTACCTGTGCTGACATTTAATCGCATTGTCAGATCTCTGATGGTGATTCGTCGCTCACACTGCACGATTTTCTTGAGTTTTTTCGCTATTTCTTCGCCAATTTCACGTGGCCTACCTGACTTTTCTTCATTAAAACAGACGTTCGACCATCTCGAAAATGGTTGAACCATCGTTTGACAGTAGATATGGATGGACTCTCTTCGCCATAAACAGAACTAAGCTGCACGAATATTTCTTCCCGGCTTTTTCCTTTCATTAACAAGAAACGAATAACGCTTCGATATTGGACGTTTTCCAATGACATTTTCGAATTTATGCGCTCTCTAACCTAAACACAAATAATAGATTAAAACAAATATTACCTTAATTACCTTAAGCTTGTTGTGAAAAAAAATTCATTGGAATCAGAATATTATTTCTATGTTAGTCTCACTATTTATTGAGCGCACCACGTATATTACGTATAACGAAAATTCCCTAATTTATATTAAATTGATTTTTGGCAAAATAATTAGGAAATAAGTGATAGAAATCGTCATTTATCAAATAAATTAGTATTTTCATAAAAATCTTCACGAAATTCCGTGTATGAATCATCTAAACCGTCATTATTCGAAATCTGTGTTGATTTAACAGTCGGTCTACCAGCACAGTTTTCGGTCGATTTCATCGGTTTCCCGGCCTCTTTCGAGGAAGGCGCTGCACATTACAGAACCGTCTCGATGCGGCCTATCCAGATTGAACATCGTTTTGTACGTGGATTCACTCCGGTTCCTCCGCAATTTCACATTTTATAGTGTGACCGACAAACAAACAAGCACACTTAATAGACAAATATATCATATATTGTCATTCAAACAATTAAACTTGTACTGTATTTTATAATAACATCGGGTGGTCGGATACTTTTGCGAGGGTGGTGTATTATCATTTAGAAAGAATTATTAACTCTTATGTAATGAACTTTATGTTGAAAATATCTTTCCAAAGAGAACCTAGACTGATCGAATATTTATTATCAATAAAAAGAAGTCGTAAAATATTAATTATACACCGTAACAATATTTGTTAACGAATTTTTTTCTTAATCTCAGATTGTTTATTTGTTTTCTTAAAATGAGAGGCGTTTGGAAAATCTTGAAATCGATATGATATTAAAGCTTGGTAAAAGTTTCCAGCACTTATATAAGAAATTTATTTTACCTATTTCGTTTGTTTCAATTCTAAAATCTTCCATGTAAGTATACAAGCTAAAAATATAATTTAAGTTCTTCTGTGTTACTTTTAGAAAGAAGGGCCCAGTACAAGAGTCTAGGGAAGGGGAAGGATTTGCCAATATGATGACTCTACATTGGAATGGTTTAAACGCACTTTAATGAAGGTAACATAAGTCCCTAAGACAAAACTGACTCAACAATTAGGTGCTGGTTCAAACAGGGAAGCACCAACAATCTACCAGTACACAGATTTATAGCTGAACTTGAGTCTCGTTATCCCACCCTTCTTTGACATCTCAAGCAACTTATAATTTACAACAGACTGTCGAGAAATTCCTCATTAATTGACTCCAGACTAGGCTCAACGTTTAATAGATAGTTGTAAACAAGTTAATCCTCAGGATACCCGATTTTCGAAACGAATCGTCACTAGATATGAAAACTTAATTAATTTGACCAATCATTACAAAGATAATCAATGATCCCGACTGTTCGAAAAGGCTGATTTGAATGCACTACACATTGTAGACCTCGCGTTATTTGTATATCACTTTTTATTAGAATACCAGTTTAAGTATTTCAGGAGGTAGAAAATAAGTGCCACGAGTTTTCTTCCTCAAAATCAAAAAAACAGTATAATGCTATTCTATATCAAATATATACTATGTTTATGATTATTCGTTGATTATGATTATTCACCATAATCCAAATACTTTTGCGTACCGGTGTATTATCTGGATTTTCACACATTTCCGATGAAAGAAAATTAACCATAAATCTGGAAGAAAATTTAATAATGTTCATACAGAATGATGGTATAAATATTTCTTAACAATCATAATTAACCTTTGTGACACGTCCTTCTGGATTTCTCACAAAGCTAACCTGTAAGAACTGGTCTTCTTAGTTGGTTTGTCATTAGTTGCTCAGTCCAACCCGACCCTTAGACCTTGCAAAAAACAAACCGCATCTGCGTTTGGGTCCGATGGCCTTCCCACACAACTCGGGATGTGTCGTGACACCAACGTAAAAAGGGACCGGTTTAGCGGGTGAACCTTTGTGAGTGCCAAAATATGAGTCTGAAGACAGTCGAGGGACATGTGTGCTCACAAGTGAGGGAATTTTCCGATGCGGGTGGTCCTGGGCTCAATGGACGCTTTAGTCCGAGCTCCCTGCTTGACGAATTTTTACTCATCGGCGTAGCCAATTTTGTCATATCAATGATCTTGTAGTACATGTTAGCTGTGTTTATTTGAATTAGAATTTATCGCAACATTAATAATTTTTATTTCAAACAAATTTAAAAATATTAAACATCAATCAAAATTTCAGAAAACACTATTCTACAACATTAAAAATTAATTTTCAAAAATTATAAAGTTTAAAATATAATTTACTTCAATTTTATTACGAAATTTATTTTAAAATATCTTTAAAAAATTATGTTTTAAGTTTTAATCCTTTCTAAATTATTAAAATTTGGCATCAAAAAGAAAAGAAAATTAACTAAATCCCTATAGTACATAAGTGGTATTTGTTTACGTAAGTCTCCTACGTAAACGTCAGAATATTTTACTCTTTCGTGACATCACAAAACTAAATTTTTTTCCGCGAATCCATCTTCAAAGGGAATCTATTTTATCTGAAAAAAATTCGAAATTACTGAAGTATAAAGGATACTGAACAGGAAATGTTATTTTCAAAAAAAACTATTGTTTTTGTTGAGATTAATTCGGATTCCAGCATCGATCAGAGAGAGAATGCCCGATTCTTTATTCGAGATAATTTCTATTTTGCTATCGCCAATGTCGAGTGCGGACGGATCCGTCGGATTTCCGTAACAGATCGATATCGAATCGATGGTGAATATATTCTCCCTTTTTGGTGGTATCAAGTCCTACAATATAATTTGCATTGGGAAACAGATTAAGATTGCCCATGTGATCCGAGTGACAATGAGTTCCAATTACGAAATCGATATCGTCGACGATGCTTAAACCGTGTTCGTTCAGCGATTTTGACAAGAATTCACGATTCCTAGCACTGTACGGATCGACGAGAATATTCAGAGATCCTCTGATCAACACGATCGAACAAGTGCCTTTCGATTGGCCTTAACACGTTTCACTGATATCATCGCGATATATTTTTATTTCATAATGATTGGATTCTGTCTCAAAATTATTCCTAGTTATCTAACGACAGGTTTTTGTCAAAAAATACAATTATCAAAATTAATTCCGATCGATTTAAAAGTTTAAATATAATCAATATTTATATTGACATATTGATGTTCTCAGATTGTCGGATAAATTCTAGATATTTCTTTCGAATGATTTCGACTATTGAAATTATAAATTTATTGTCACAAAAGTCAATCAATTTTGTAATGTCACCAATTTTTCACAATATTATTTAAACGAAAATATTCATAATCTCATCGAACCAAATTTTATTGGTAAATTAATTTACAATTCGAATTATCTTATTTAAACAACAAACCATTATCTCTTAAATTTTCCAGTAACAAAATTTTTAACCAAAAAACAATTTTTTTACAAATCTAATTTTTAATTAGCTATATAAATATATTAATACTTTTTTATCAACATATATATTTATACGAGGGTTGTCTCAAAAGTTCGCGGGCTGATAAGTAACAACAAATTCAAAAAGTTTATTCCAGTTAACAAAATTGATCAATCCTCATCAGAATCGCTATCGAACTTTTCAATATATTCACCATTCAGTTTCACACACTTTTCCCATCTGTGTCAACTTCCTAATACCATTATCGAAGAAAATACGCGGTGTCTCCGCAATCCACGCACTGACTGCTGTTTTCATTTCATCCAAATTCGCGGAATGTTGTCCTCGAAGGGGTTTTTTCAATGTCGAGAAAGGTGATAATCACTCGGCGCGAGGTCTGGGGAATATGGAGGGTGAGGCAAAAGTGTCCAGCCCAATCGTTGCACGGTACTGACAGTCAACTTCGCCGTATGGGGACGGGCGTTGTCCTGTTGCAATAATGGGATGGATGACAACTTTCCCCACCGTTTGTTCTTGAGAGCTTTGAGCAGATCTTTGTCGAGCAGGTTCGTGTAGTATGCGCTGTTGTTGGTGACCCCCTTTGGCAGGTAATCAATGTGAATTAGCCCATCACAGTCTCAAAAGACTGTAACCATTACCTTCCCGGCTGAAGGGACGGTCTTCGCCTTTAAAGGGGGTCTGCCACCTGGACAGCATCATTGACGGGACTGCTCCTTGGTTTCAGGAAGATAAAACGGGAGCCACGTTTCGTCCACTGTCACAATCCGTGACCAGAACGCCTCACCGAGATCATGAACCAGTTGCAGCAGTTCTTGACAAGCAGACTTTCGATTAGCCTTCTGATCGTTGTTGAGGAGGCGCGGTACCCACCTGGCAGTCAGTTTCCTCATATGCAGCTCCTCTGACATGATGCGGTGCACCTGACTTTTAGAAACTTCTGTAATAGCTGCTATCTCACGGATAGTGACACATCTGTCACCAAGAATGACTTCCTCGATAACTTTCACATTTTCTTGACATCTAGACGTTGTTGGTCGCCCAATGCATTCATCATCCTCCAATGATTGACGCCCTGCCTGGAATGGTTGCACCCACTTAAAGACAGCCGTTCTTCCCATAGCGGCATCACCAAGACGTTGTGCACAATATCTGCAGTGGGGTTGTCTTCCTTCCAGAGGAAATAGATGATTGCTCGTTGAGATTTCACTGCCTCTTCCATACTAACTACAAGAGAGAAAAAGGACAAAATAATACATTCGCATGTCACACACATGCCGACGGGCAGCCAATGAGAGTTCACTTCAATTACAATTGGTTGATTCCCCCCTCATGTCATCGTACACACACCGCGCGTTACAGTCACGCACACACGTGACCACGCCATATTCTCTCAATCCGTGAACTTTTGGGACACCCCTCGTATTTAATCAATTTGGATTACCTAGTATGAACAATGTCTCACAGATATAAAGATTATTATTCTAATATTTTCCTTCCTATTCCTCTGTGAGTATTTTTAATGCGTCGCATATTATATCATATTTTGTCGTAAAGATCTTTTCCTACGAAATTTTTAGTACTTAAGTTGTCAATTTAATTGGTAGAATTAGACTCTTAGTTACTTCCAATCACATAGCTCAGAAACATAAAAATAAGTCTTAATGTTTCTTGTGATTAACCATCAAAAGTGAAAAAGAATTTTTAAGAATGAAAATAACTTTCATATTTAACCTATCCTAAAATGTTTCAGGTAATAGAATTAATCTAATTCCCGTTGATATTTTACATAACAGCAATATTTTATTTTGATAGATTATAATTTGATAGAAGTTATTTTTTGTCTCAATAAAAGTAAATGTCAACTCTACAATGTGATTTTCTTGTTACCAGATTGCATTACTCAAAATTTTGTTGGCAGCTGCTCCGACATCGAAGTCTAAAACTGAATCCATTAATATCCTGACAGAAGTCGTTCCCGATGAAATGCCGTATGAAGGTTTAGTTTAAGATTGATATTGTTTTCTGAATCTGTTTCAGAACCACCGTCGTCCAATCTATTAAACTTAACTTCGACGTTAACNCCGCCACAAAGAAATTATTGTCAAAGCAATTTCCGGATTATTATTGTTGTTACTGAAACAGTTCAAATTGAACCATATTTATCAAGTTATTTTGCAAATCGTTTCCATCTCTTTTTATTTTTCCTGTTTCTATTTTTTTCAGTTTGAATACATTTCTCAGCACCTCGTGTTTGCTAATTGTATTCCTCTAGTTCTTAAATTTTTCAATCAGAATATTCTCAACTACGTCCAAGCTAAAAACACGTCAGTAATCTTTCACATAGATTTTTTTCAAATAACATTCTTTTAGAATCCCTTCCATAGATTTTCCTGCGTGCATCTTTGGAGAATATACAGAATTGAATGCTGAAGCATTGGTGAGACTCATTTATTTGTTATCAAAGATGTAATATTGCATATATATATATATATACAATATTACATAATTAGACAGGGTTGTAAATTTTTTTGCACTGAAAATCAATAATAAATGTTCAAAATACATAAATATAAATTAAAGTAAATCAAAATCAACAATACGAAAATAAAAATTTAAAAATAAAAATCCAAAATTTTTTTTAATTTTTAAAATTAAAAGAAATACATGTAATATAAATAGGTGTATATAACAATAAAACAAACACAATGTCACAATGAAACTAAAACAAAATTACACAGAACAAGATTTAATACATTTATTAGGTGGATGCAAAAGAAATGTCGTTTTTAATGTATTTAATATTCATTGTTTGAAATATTTAGAAAATCATTAATAAATATATTCATATTTAAATTTACTTTAAAGCTTAAACTTTACTCTATATTTTGATACCAAGTGTGACATTATTGTTGTTGATTTAAGGTATATTTATTTTACTTTAGAAATTTTAGAAAAGAAGGAAATGAGAACAATTTTATTCTACGATTTCAAACTAGGTCGAAAAGCGACGGAAACGGCTCGGAATATTAACAATGTATTTGGACAACATACCACTAATTTACGAACAGTACAACGTTGGTTTGCTAAGTTTCTTAGTGGCAACGAGAGTCTTGAAGAGGAAGAACACGGTAATCGACCATCACAAGTTGACGACGACAATTTGAAGAAGTTAATCAATGCCGACCCGCATAAAAATTCACGAGAAGTCGCTCAAGAACTCAACGTTCATTAATCAACAGTTGTTCGCCATCTGAAGAAAATCGGGAAAGTGAAAAAGCGGGACAAGTGGGTGCAGCACGAATTAAACGAAAATCAAAAAATCATCGTTTTAACTTCTGCTTTTGTGTAATAAAGGTGACTCGTTTCTGGATCGAATTGTAACGTGCGATGAAAAATGGATTCTATACGACAACCGGCGACGTTCAGCTCAGTGGTTGGATTTCAATGAAGCTCCAAAGCCTTTCCCGAAACCAAAATTACACAAAAAAAGTCATGGTAACTATTTGGAAGTCTGCACATGGTTTTATCCATTACAGCTTTCTAAAAGAAAGCGAAACAATTACAGCGGAAAAGTATTGTCAGCAAATTGACAAAATGCACCAAGAACTACAAAAAACGGCCGGCATTACTCAATAGAAAGGGGCCAATTCTTCAGCATAACAGCGCTCGTCCACATGTTGCAAGAAAGACCATGCTGAAGTTAAACGAAATGGGATATGAAACTTTGTCTCATCCACCGTACTCACCAGACCTTTCTCCTACAGACTATCACATTTTCAAATATTTCAGCCAGTTAATTCTCGTAAAAGGCTTCAGAAACCAAAGAGATGCTAAAAGAGCCTTGGACGACTTCATCGCCTCCAGAACTCCAGAATTTTATGAAACTGGAATAACAAAACTTGTTACCCGTTGGCAGCAGTGTGTTCAATGTAATGGTTTTTATTTTGACTAATAAAGTTAATTCTAAAGAAAGTTATGTTCATTTAAAGTTGACGGTTAAAAAACGAAATTTCTTTTGCATCAGCCTAATAGGAATACAAGTAACAAAAATACTTAAAGAATACATGTAAAACAGACACAAGAAAAATAACAATTTGTTGCTTCTTGTTAGTACAATTTACTGTCTCTCAAAAATTACGATAGTATTCCGAAAAATTTTCTAGCTCATTTATCAATATGTTTTCAATATTTGATTGAAGAACCGTACGATTCTCTGCACGCGGCCTTTTTGTATTTAATCTACTCTTTATGCAAGAAAAAAACATTTTCTATCTGGTTGAGATCGGGGAATATGTATGTAAATAAAGTACTCGGACATTTCTAGAGACCAAATATTCCTTAAGCTCTGCACAATGGTGAAACCGAACTTTATCTAGCAGTAAAACAGGATTATTACTAAATATTCCCTTGCCAAAACATCCTTCTAAAAATGTCATGAATAAAGTCCTGTTGTAAGCACCATCAATCAACTTGAAATGTTCCATTCCGCTTGAAGAGATGAGTGCAGATAAGGAAAAATAGCGTTCTTTTGACGAAGGTTGATAGAGAACAGCGTCCTGATTGACTGGTGAATAACCATAGATAATCGACGTGTGCAAATTAAAACCTGATTCATCCAAGAATAGAATGGGGTACGTTATGATGCCTGAAATCTGTGCACAAAAGTCCGTCTCATTGCGATATTAGCCTCTGTCAATATAACCTTAGATATTTTCTTTAACCTCTTTCTTGTTAATCCTGCTGTCTTTATTTCCGTACCAACCTGACTAACAGACATACTTTGAGAAATCTTTTCCTTGCACCCTACAACGGTCAATGAGTTATCATTTCCCAGTATATCCCTAATTTATGCATGTAGCGATTCCTTGGTTTTCTTCCTACCAGATTTTTTATAGCGATCTTCAGAAGCAGCGTCATCGTCCTCACTCTTTCCAATTTTGCATATACATACGTTTAAAGCACTTCGGGTCAGAGATGTTATTTCCATTAATTCTTATTTTGATTTTGTTTTGTGTAGTCTTCTAATCTGATTAGAAATTTCAGAATTGATTAAAACTCTGGCTTTTCTCGGTGTTTTCTTTTCCACAAGGAATTAGTAATTTTAATTTAATATACAGCTAATTTATAAAATCTTAAAATTTAAACAAAAATTTTTATTTTTGAGTTTCCAAGTTTTATTATTAGGGCTGGGCGCTGTGCCCCGGTGCACCGTTATTTATTCTTTTTTAACAAAAAGTTTTTTTAATGAAAACATCCATCTTGCGTCGCACATTATATGCAGTTATCTGTAACAAAAGGCTTGTTTGTGGTCAAGATACACTGGAAAAGTATCGGAAGTTGTTTGGAAATTTTAAACACAGTGCTTTTTATCAACTTTAAACATTTGGCGAAAAAACTTGAAGTTCGCGGCATAGATTTCATAAGTAGATGGAACTTTTCGATTGATATGTTAAAGCGTTCATTGGAACAGAAACTTTCCATGTGTGCAGTTCTACAGTCATACATAAAAGGCGATAAAATATCGTCAGTTGAAGTTTCTCAAAATGGTTGGGAACTAATTTGAACATTAATATCAATTCTGAAACCTTGGAAATTAGTAACAGAATCAATGTGTGGCGTATAATATGTTACTGCCTTTTTAATATTACCTTGTGTTCATCAGCTTTTGAATGAAACAAACTCAACAAGCAATATATTCGGAAGGAATAGAAAAAATGTTTGTCCAGCAATGACTATTGAATTAAAAATACGTTATCCAATAAATCAAACTCTGGACACCCCAATGGGCATTGCAACTCTTTTGGATCCACGATTCAAAAGTCTTTCATTCATTGAGAAACAAAAAACCGGATAATTGATAATCTTCAAAACATTCTTCTTCAACCAAAGAATCTTGAATTAATACATAAAATTAATGCAAGTGACAATTATGAAGAAATCGAGTTCTCAACTAAGTTTACGAAACTCACACCCATGAACGAGTTGATGTCAAAACTTGCTGGAAAAACAAATACCACAAATAATTCAGGCAGTGTAACTTGTAACATTATGGAGCCACTCAATCAAAATATTCAAGATACAAACTTATGGTGGCTCGAGAATGCTAATCGTTTTCTGATTATTGCCTCTTATGTCAGAAAATATTTATCTATACCCGCTACCAGTGTTCCTTCTGAACGTGTATTTTCAGTGGAGACCGGAAAAAAGCGACCACATAAAATTGAAAATTCAAGTAAATTTTAGAAAATTTTTAAAAAATCAATTAAAATTTTGAAAATTATTGAAAATTAAGAAAAGTTTATAAAAATTATTAAATTCAAGTAAATTTCAAAAAAAAATATTAAATTCGAGTAAACTTTAACAAAATTTTAAAAAATGAAGTAAATTTTAGAAAATTTAATAAATTTATTTTATTAAACTGAAATAGTTACTGAAACATAGAATACTAGACTTTATTTTTGTATTTAAAAATGGGGTATCTCATTGTTTTTTAATTTTTCTAAAATTTACTTAAATTTAATAATTTTTCAAAATTTTATTTGGATTTTAATTCTTTCTAAATTTTACTGAAATTTTTTATTTTTTCCAATATTTACTTGAATTTTCTAATTTTTCTAAAGTTTACTTGATTTTTAAAAATTTTTCTAATTTTCACTTGAATTTAATTTTTGTCTAACATTTACCTAAATTTTCTAATTTTTAATAATTTTTCAAAAATTTACTTGAATTTTCCAATTTTATGTGGCCTCTTTTATCCGTGGTCTCTTTTCCGGTAATTATTTTTCAGTAACAGGAAATATCGTAACACCTAAGATTGTCGAACTGCTCGCCTTTTTAAACTGTAATTGGTAATAACAATGTGTCTTTGTCACCTTATGCTTAATTGTATTTGTATGAGTATGCTTTAATTGACGAGTAACTTAAAATTGATTGTGCAGTGCTTCTGAAAAATAAAAAATATTTAATATCTTGATTAAATGGTTCCATGTAAAAAGAGCAAAGTATAAAGACCCAAATTAAAATGAGCCAACAATAAAAGTAGAATACAATTGAAATAATAATTGAAATAAAATTTTACTAAAAACTATTTACAGGGTATTGCATTTCTATATTACACACAAAAATTGAAAATATTTTTTTTATTTACCCCAAATACCGTGGTAAGAAAAGAAAGGAAAATGCTTACAGAGGAAAAGAAGGATTTAACACTTCGATTATCCAAAAACGAGTCCATGACTATGAAAAGAATTTCTTTAATGGTTGATATAAACGTCAGGTCGGTGACATCGGTTATCCGGGGTTCAAATAACCCACACCACGTAATTATCTTTTCTAATCCTGTTCCAGCTCCTCCCCCACGTCGTGATGACCAAGTTGTCAGAAACATCGTTGCTTGTTACAACGACCTGACTCTGACGGAGATAAGTGAAGAATTGTATACTGGACTTGGTGCAAAGAAATCTGATTCTACAATCTGTAGAAAGTTAAAGAAGCTTGGCAATTCAAGAAAAAGACTTTCTTTAATCCCTGAGGAATTGCCAGGATAAAATTGATAAGAGGTCTATATATGCAAGTGCTATTTCGCAATACAGCCCTGAGAACCTCATTTTTTTGGATGAGACAGGATTCAATAGCCATACATCGCGTTATTATGGATATTCAGCCAAGAACGTTAAAGCATACAGGCAGGTTCCTGCAAACAGATGCACAAACTTCAGCTGCCTCTGTGTTATCTCTTATGAAGGACTGGTTGCGTATGAAAAGGTCGGGGTGCTTATAACTCTGAATTTTTTAATGAATTCCTCGAGAGTCACCTAGCTGCCTACTTTAGGTCTAAACCGGAGAAGATTCTAATCATGGACAACGCGAGGTTTCACCATGCGCGAATAACTATCGCCAAGTTAGAGGAATTAGGTATTAAGTATATGTAACTTCCTCTCTGCTCTCCTCAACTGAATCCGATCGAGGAGTTTTTATCGATGATTAAAGCCCGTTTTAATGGTATACATAACCCCGCTAATACTGTCGACGTTGATCTTGACTCTGTTCTTATGAGTGATTTTAGAGCTCCGTGTCTACGATTTTATGATAATATGCTCAGATGGGTTAAGAAAGCAAGGCAGAGACTAGATTTTATATAATAAAGGAATTTGTATAATTTTGTATTTTGTGTGTAATATAGAAAAGCAATACCCTATAAATAGAAAGAATATAATAAAAATATTATTTTGATATTTTTATTAATTACTTTAAACTTCGTATTGCTAAAATAATTTTTAATTACAGATGACTAGCAATTCCTTTTAAGTAAAATAATAAATCTCCTAATTCATCGAATTTCTCAACTTGAGTTTCGATACTTTGTGCTGCATTTGTAAAATTTCCTTTGTGTGCGTACAGTTTGTCCAGAATTTGCATGAGTAATATCCAATTTGTGAATACTATGCTCTTTTTTCAAACATACAATAAATCTCCATATGTTTTCATGACACACACCAACAGGAGTTGCAAAAGCTCTGTGCCATCTTTCCACAGCCGATATATGACTCTTCCGACTGGCACATAACTTAGTGCAGTTAAAATTTTTTAATGCAATTTAAAGTCGGAATCTTTGTCATGTTGTTGACGAATATTATTAAGAGTTTGGATCTTTCTCCAAACGGCCTGCTCAAAATGAAACATACATTCTCGTTTAGTAACTAATGGGAAACTTACACACGTAAATAAATTAATCCTTTAAATTACATAAATTTCCAAAGTTTTTATATTCTTTTTACTTTTTGGCTCTTTTTACTTAACCTATTTTTACTTTGGCTCTTTTTACTTTAGCTCTTTTTACTTGGGCTCTATTTACTTGTCTCTTTTTACATGGCTCTTTTTACTTAACCTATTTTTACTTTGGCTCTTTTTACTTAAGCTCTTTTTACTTTGGCTCTTTTTACTTTGGTTCTTTTTACTTTAGTTCTTTTTACTTTAGCTCTTTTTACTTTGGCTCTTTTTACTTTGGTTCTTTTTACTTTGACACTTTTTACTTTAGCTCTTTTTACATGGCTCTTTTTACATTCACTCTTTTTACTTAAGCTATTTTTACTTGTCTCTTTTTACATGGCTCTTTTTACTTTAGCTCTTTTTACGTGCTATGTTTAAAATAACAGTTTTTTGTTTGAATTATTTAAAGTTGGTGCACCGGATCTCAAAAACCATGGAACGTCCAGTCCTATTAATTATTGATTTTCTCTGTATAACTCTATTGGGTCGACTTTTAAATTTGTGAAATTGTAAGTGACCGAATTTTCAGGAGTCGAATGAGCAAGGTTCATATTGTTGGAGGAACGTGTTTTCTTGCATCAATCTATTAAGAATTTTGAACATGTTAACGAAATGGAAACATTCTCGAACCATGGTGAGCTTGAGAATGTTTCATGAACTAATGAACGCTGCCGTCCTCTCTCTTTAGATGATGGTTGTATTTAAGTCGGCGCCGATTCTCAAAAGAGCACTGAAAGTGCGCCAAGCGATGCTGCAATTATACGTGTTGAAACTCCTCAAATCGCAAACGCGGTATTTCGGAAGACAATGGCGCAAATCGAATATGCAAATCATGTCCGCCATTTATCAGAAGGTTCGGCATCGATTAACCGACGATTGGGCCTATGGAAACGGTAGATTGTCGACTTGGAGAAAGACAAATGTTGATGGAATGCTCGAATTCAGATGTGGACGCCAGGCCGTGGGATTTCCAAGCTGAAGAATGCAGTTTGAGAGCGAATGTCAATCGGTTCAACAGTCGCCGGTATGGAGGAGAAGATATCGATCCGGATTTTGTGGCTGTCGACAAGAGCTTGCTCAGTGTTCTCTCGAAACCGATAGCTCTCAGTGATGAATTCAAGCAGAATTACGAACAGTGGTTGGAACAGGAGGTTTACTCAGTCCCTATCAATTGGGATCAAGTTCTCGCCCATTGATCGGGATATGTATTGCGACT
>MQRK01188373.1:289-11512 GCA_001938485.1 Girardia tigrina | reverse complement strand
CCTTACAGCATTAGTGAGGCAGTGAGGCAGGCAGTGAGTGACTTGGGCTTTTATAATATAAAAAAATTGAACCCCCGGCAAGAGAGGGCCGCGAAGCGGGCCGAGCGCGCTAGTGTAATATAATTTTGAAATATTTATAAACATTTTTTAAAAAATAAAATAATAATTCAAAAATTGAATTTTAAATGCCAATAATATTTTAATTAATTATATTTTAATTTTTAGAATAGTTTTTTAAAAAAAATATTTAAATAATATTTTAATTACACAATTAAATTATATTCCATTTCAGATAGGAAAGATTTTTGACAATTATTCTGTAAATTATTTTATATTATAATTTTCCTTGTGTTATTAATAAATTTATTTGTGTCAGTGATAATATTATTAACCCTTTAACTAATGTAAACGCATTTACTTTTACAAAATCTCCCATTAGTATTAGTTCCATGCTCGGTATAATACAGGTAAAAATTCTTTCATCAGCGCATTCAAATTCAATGTCATCACAATCAGTCTTCTTAATTATCAGAGCCGTACCACATTCTCTCCTCTCGCCCACATTTCTACCACTGTGTAGTAATTTCCATGAACCAAGTTCATGTGTTTCTTGGTTCCAGCAATATGTCTCAGTCAGAATATACATGTCTATGTGAATCATTTCTGATATTTCAACAAGATTCAATAGTTTCTCATCGTTCAACCCCCTAACGTTCGAAAAATTTTTTATAAAATAATTTAAATTAAAGTTGGTAATTAAATTTGATAAAAAAATTTTTAAATCAAAATAGATTTAGTAAGTTTGAAATAAAATAATTTGATTAAAAATTTAAAAATATCAGACTTAATTAATGCATGATATAAAAAATAGGATTTTAATTTATACTTATTACAAATATACTTATTACAAATACTTATTACAAATTTAATAAGGTTAGATGTAAAATATTTTTAATTAAATAACAAATGTAAAACATTCTCAATAGATCAGGAAAATTTCAATTTTTGAACATCTGACGAGGTGTAATGCTTGGGAAACTATCAAGTGGGAAAGCTAATTCAAAATATTGAACTCGAATTTTAAAACTTGTAGTAAAAGGATCATCACAGAAGAACTATTAATAAAGCAGCTTGTGCCATGCTTGAAAGTGCAGAGTGGAACATCCAATCACATCAATATATTTAAATTGGAAATCAATAAATTAACCAGTGTTACGTAATACTACTTACATAATAACCAAGCAAGTATAAAAGAACATTATATTGCAAACCTCAAACCGAAGGCCTGAAGATGCTTTTGAAGGTGAAACATTTTGTCAAAAAAATCTTATATCGATAAATGAAGTTTTTGTTTTTTAAATATTAAATTATTTATCTCTATTTAAAAATCCTTATTTTTATCTATAAATGGTTTGTGCGAGAAAAAATCAAAAGTGTTCCTCAGAAATATGTTATAAAAACTTGTTTAAAAATATGTTATTTTGTTGTTATTAAATAGAAGTTTTAAAATATCAATTGTTGATCGTTCAACTCCGAATTATCCCGAACCTAACAAGCGTATTAATATATACTGTTGAATTTACAATAATCTTTGTTAATAATAGCAGAAAAAAGATTGATTACTGCGCTTTAGGCAATGGATTCTCGTGTTTGATTGGCAATGATTCACTGTCAACAACTTTTCTTTATGTGGCACTTCAACCCGTCATTAATTGATTTTCAACATAGGCGAAGTAAAACGGCATACGTCTTAAAAATCGTCAACTAAATCGTTTGCCATAAATTTATTATATTTTTATTATTTCATTGAATATTTTTATTACCTTTAAATTGGCTCAGATTTTAAACTGCAATAAAACTCTAATTATTCGGATCAGTGAATTCTGGACTTAATCTTATAATTATTGGGTAAGTGCAAAATATAAAGTAAGAAATGCTTTGACATTACTTTTAATTTTTTATTACAGAAATACTTTAAACTGCGTTGGAAATGCAATTGTGGCTACAGACAATTGAGAAATAGTGCAATAAACCTATCAAGACTTTTTCATGGTAAATTAATATGAAGACATAACTTTGTATTAAGACTTTCATACTGTAATTAACTATTTAGTCCCATTCCCCTTTGGTGGTACGATTATCATTTGTGGGTCATTTGTGGGATTAGTGATGGGAAATTAAGATTACAGATTACATACCGAAAAATATAATTATTTTTGTAAAGTTTATTAATCTTTCCTCTGTGGTTCCGAATTTCTTCATTTAGAGTTGTCAACAATTATTTTAAAACAAGACACAAAATACTTTTTTGATTTTCAGGAACGTAGATTTTTGTAGATTTTAATGACGGGTTGAAGTGCCAAATAAAGAAAAGTTGTTGATAGTTAATCATTGTCAATCAAACACGAGATTTTGTGAAAGTATATGCGTTTACATTAGTTAAAGGGTTAATAATATTATCAATGACACAAATAAATTTATTAATAACACAAGGAAAATTATAATATAAAATAATTTACAAAATAATTGTCAAAAATCTTTCCTATCTGAAATGAAATGTAATTTAATTGTGTATTTAAAATATTATTTGAATAATTTTCTTCAAAACTATTCTAAAAATTAAAATATAATTTGAATGCGCTGACGAAAGAATTTTTACCTGTATTATACCGAGCATGGAACTAATACTGATGGGAGTTTACGCTCCAACAGAGTCTGGATACACCATAGAAGAGAGACGAAACTTCTATGAGAAACTCAATGAGTTAACGATAAAAATGAAAAAAATGCTGAAATGAAAAAGTACCAATTCATTATTGGAGGTGACTTCAACTGTAGAATTGGGAAAAATGATGAATGCAGAAATATTGTTTGAATTTACGCGTCAGCTCACCATACTTCAGAGAGTGGTGAGCTTCTAATGGAACTTGCTGCCTCCAGAGGTTTATAGATTGAGAACACATTTTACAAGCATAAAGTGTCTCAAAGAACTAGCTGGGAAAATCCAGCAACTAAGCGCAGAGAGCTACTAGATTTCTTCCTCATGGACCAGAAAAGCTGCCGCAGAATAATCGATGTCAAGAGCTACCCAAGTCTTGACTGCGGATCAGACCATGACTTGATAGTGTTAAAGTCATTGTCTCAGAAAAAGAAAAATGTAGGAGAAGGAAACCTCGAAGGCAGAGAAAACTGGACAAATTACCTTTAACGGAGAAGAAAGAATCAATTACAGCTGAACTGATGTAAGAGTGCATTGAGATTAATAACAGTTGGAAAAGCGTAGAGAAAGGAATAATCTCAGCGGCACTTAAATACCAGAGTGTGAGGCAACACATTCCAATGAATAAGCGATGGTTGCATGGGCATGTTGAAGAATTGAAGCAGTTCCTTAAAAGAAAATTTTTTCAGTAGAAGAGAATTCATTAGAAGACGTTGCGAGGAAACTTACCAAATCTGTAAAACAGCAAGAATACATCTCCTGCGAAAGTTGAGGGAATGGAAACGAAATAAGGCGGAAATCTTAGGAACATAAATAGAGGAGATCGTTAACCATGTATGGGGTAATACACGTGATCCATTCATGGAGCTTATAATGCTCAGCAAAGCTGAGAGTCAGGAGTTCACCCTGTGTACAGTAAACAGATCAGTTCCAGACAAAGTGATCACCTCACACTTTAATCGGATTTTTCACACGACGGATTTCTTTGATTTCGAAAACCTTATCGGACTATCAGAACAGAATACTTCCTTAGAAGAAGTGCCGCAAGTATAGGAAGTTGGAAGCGCAATTGCACAGCTAAAGAATGGAACAGCTGCAGGAACGAATGAAATAATTCCTGAATTATTCAAATGGGGAGGCCATAATCTTGTTTTCAAACCGACAGAATGTTTTTAATACATTTGGAAGAGAAGAGTAGACTTTCTGGAAAGTTGGAAAGAAGTGAAGGTGGTCATAATATACAAAGGAAAGGGCTAAAAAAATGACATCAGCAATTACCAAGGGATATTCTTGCTTGAAGTTAGAGGAAAGATAGTGGCACGGGTTACAGTAAATAGACTTATCCCGATAGTTGAAAGAGAAATTGATGAATGGCAATTTGGTTTCCGGAGCGATAAGGGAACGCATCATGCAATATGTATTATTCGGAAGATTCAGGAAGAAGTAAGGTACAGAAACCAAGATGTATATATAATTTTCATAGACTTGGAGAAAGCTTTCGATAGTGTACCAAGAAATGTACTTTGGACATGCCTAAAGAAACTGATGATAAATGGCAGAACACTCAGCATGATTACTCAATTTCATGAGTGATTCAAGGGCTCAATTGGTGAACATTAGTTCACAATGTTCAAAAGCATAAGACAGGGTTGTGTTCTGGGACCGATATTGTTTAATATTGTGTTTTATGGATCACTCAAACTAGCAGAAGCAAATGAGATGACATGAGGGGTACAATTACGAAATGAGGACGGAACCTAACTGAAGATCAATCAGTTAGCGTATGCAGATGACCTTTGTCTCATTGACAAAGACTATAATGAGTTAACAAGAAATCTTCGTATTCTAAACGGAGTGTTCCAACTGGGTCTAAAGATCAACATAAAACAAACCAAGATTATGAATCTAAATTGTGACTCGAAAATACAAACAGCAGCCTGTGACATAATGTATGGAATCGAATGGGTTAACAAGTTCAGTTACCTTGGATAAATAATATCTTCTTACGGAAATTGTGAGGCAGATATCAGAAAGAGAATAATGAAAGGGTACGGCAAGCTACGAACTTTGATGCCTGTCCTGAAGTGTCCAAAACTAACGATTCGAAGCTAGCGAAAATTGATTGAGAGTTGTATACTACCTGTAGTATACTATGTGTGTAAAAATTGTAGGACTACCGACACACTGGTAAAGAAACTGCAGAGCCTACACAATCATATTACTCGCCTAGTGTTGGGGATAAGGAAGGATCAGATGATCAGAATGGATACCATTACAATTGGATTACCTCACCCAATGGACATTCTAGCAAAGAAACGGCTCCCATTCCACGCTCTCTTAGCTAGTGGCAATGAACCGATGATCCTGAAAAGAGGCAGATGGTAAGAAAATGTCAGGAAGAAAGAAGCAACAAATCAAAGAATGCCTGAGAGTCGACACGGAATGGCTTTTTGGAGAAACCGCTTCCTTTGATGATTTTTTAAAATTAATTCAGCATGAAAGCGCTCAACTTAAGATGAAAGATAGGATCGACTCAATAATATGTGGGATGCGAATAATTGGGCGGAGATCAGAAGACATGCCAAAACTTATCAGATCGCGGATGGAACTGTTTCAATATTCATACGAATCTTGTTTCAGGGAATTCGCGGAGCAGACAGAACTGAATCGACACGAGAAACAAGATCATAGACCTAGAGTCCCTCAAGAAGAAGAGCCGTAGGGATTCAATTGTCATCTATGACGACAGAACTACAAGACAAAAGGATAGCTCATCAGACATATCAAAACAGCGCACAAAATTGAAGAAGAACAATTAGTCCAAATTTTTCCGAGCAGAACCAATCAGTCCAGACAATCAGAAGAAGGGAATTTACCGCTGAATGTGATACCAGAAGACAACGCAACTCAAGTACCTATCGACGATCCAAATTATTATTACAGAAAAAAGATTATTAATTGAATTATTTAATTTAATAATTAATCATTCTTACCATTATCTTAATATAAAAGAAAAAAATCCTATTGTTAAAAACAGATACTGTTGTAAACAATTAATTCATTTTATCAATACTCTTTTAAATGCGTCAAATCAAACGGAACGATGTGAACTTTTAAATTTATTCATTTTTTATTAAATCTTTTTAGAAAGGGTGCCGAACTAAAGTAATTTTAATTGCTCAACGTATTGTGATAAATTACGATATTAAAACCATTTTTTTGGTCTTGAAGTGATCGTGAAAAAAATAATAAATATTTTTTTTAATTTAAAAATTTTATAAAAAAGAGATTACTAAAGATATTTCAACAAAATGTTTATTTATTATTTTTAAACTATTCTTGAGTGTTATGATCATGTTAAATCAAATGAAAAACATTTTAATCAAGTAATATTAAAATAAAATAATATAAATGTTTAAATTAACTGTATTGTGCAAAAAATTAGGGAGTGACGATGAGTCGATGCACGATACGATGTGTCGCTCCCTACAAAAATATTTTTTTCAAATTTCTTCGTTTATGCTTTGATAAGTGGGACCCTTTAAAACCCACTTCATTGAGTAAGTGATTATTTGAATGTTTTTTCAGCTAAAACAAAGACGATTTTATTATACAAAGACTAAATTTACTGAAAAAAGTACCAATTAAGTCATTAATCACAAATATATT
The DNA here is from genome assembly GCA_001938485.1 of Girardia tigrina. Lineage (NCBI taxonomy): Eukaryota > Metazoa > Platyhelminthes > Tricladida > Dugesiidae > Girardia > Girardia tigrina. The sequence goes on along the minus strand of MQRK01188373.1, from coordinate 5,124 downwards.
TTGAAATTAATCACAATATATTTTGACGAAAATTTTTGACTTTTAAAAATTCATTGTCGTCATTTTTTAAATATTTATATGAATCTTCTCCTACTGCAATCAAGATTTTTAGAAGACAGATCAAAATTTTGGAATCGGTAAATCGAAAAAAATTAGATATTCAGTTTTTAGAAACTTGTATTGATGAACACATTATCCCATCGTTCATTTTCAAATTGAAATTGCACGAATGTTTGTCATCAGAATATGTCAGAAGAATTCACAGAAGAATACTTAGAAGAATGCTGGAAGTGGAAAATAAAAGATTGGATAATTTGACGAAACAATTAGCTTTGATCAATACCGCTTTGAAAAATTGTGACACAAAATAAAAAGTTAAATAATTTACGGAGAATTTTTGGTGTATTTAAATTTGATTTTCAATTTAAATCAAAGGTAGAAAATATGTTTATCACGCAAATGCTGCTTCAGTTAATAAACTAAATTTTGAATTTTTTAAAAACGTGTTAAAAATAATTTAAGTTGATGTAAGTAATTTTAAGATTTTGTGTTCACAATTTGATAATTACTGGGAGAGGGTGATGTGTGAAGCATTGTTGATCAATTCTTTTGATCCTAAAATCAATGTCCAAACACCATCCTCTTCAACTTTAATGAAAGTATTTTCATGATTTAAATGACATAATGATTACATAAACATTGCTTTGATATATAAACGATATATATAGAGTTAATTCATTGTTAATTAAGTCTGATGATGACGGTTGATCCGTCGACATTAATGACAATATATTTTGACGAAAATTTTTTGACTTTTAAAAATTCATTGTCGTCATTTTTTAAATATTTTAAATATTTATATGAATTAAGTCAATGCTTTCTTTTCGAAGTTAAAATTTGGTTCCCAACAAAGACATTACTTTTATTGAATTTGAAATAATAGAAGGTCTACGAAAAAAATCTAAATATTTCATCGAAAATTCTTTTCTTTATTATAAAGTAAAGTCCACCAACCATAATATGTATTTGAAGTGTCAATTATTTAATAATTTGAGTAGCACAGGTTCTGCTGTCATTGATCTCAAAAGAAACAAATTTAGCGTATTGTAGCCATATAACCACCGCTCAGACTTTCACCTAACCCTGTATTACCTTATACATTTTGAACATTGTTAGGAGCTTTGGTGAGTTCATAATATTTTTGAATTTAAAATCTGATCAAATTAATAATTAAACAATTACATTTCGTAAAGTAAATATGTTATAAATATGTTAAAATAAAATTTTCCCAGTTTAATGTAAAAATAAATTAAATTTAACTGTAGATTTATTAAAATTTAATTTAGAATCATTAAAAAAAATTATTATAAAGTAATAAAGTAAATTTTAACTTTGATGGAAATATAAAATTTAATATTTAATTTTTGATACGATAATAATCTAAAATATTATTTTGTAACTTTTATCTAAATTTAATAACAATATTTTTAAAAAAAACGTTTAAAGTGAAATTAAAAAAAATATGATTTTACTTTTATTTTTAAAATGTGATTTTATCAAAATGGAAATGCATTTGAAAAACGATTAAATGAAACATGTAAAATAAAATGAAAATTTAATAAAAGATGAAATAAAATCTTTGTGACAAAATTTTAATAGAATACCTTTTATAATTTTAACAAAAGACGAGTATTAAATTTAAATTCTTAATAAATGAAATAACAATATTTATATTTATATTTATTTATAATGGTTTGTGTAAAAAAAGAAAGTGCGAAATAGCTTAGCTTCTTCAGAAATATTTGTTTGAAAAACTTTTATTGTGATAGAAATTAATTTCAGTGTCATGAGTTTAAATTTGGAATCTCAACCCAATAAATATAATACTTATAAGTTGAGATATAAGTTCTTATTTAGTTATTTTATCTTAAAAATATTGTTTAGATAAGTCGATTTTAAATTCTAATTTTCGTGATATAATATAGAAAAAGACTTTAGTGATGTTCACTGGCAATTTTCCACTAACCTTTCAACATTTATTTAACATCAGTTAAGTTATATTTATAAATAATATTTAATAATACTTTTACGTATATCTTCATGCATCATTTGCATAAATTGTTGCGAAACTTTACAAGCACCAAAGCAATTAATTATAACAATTTAACCGCATGTTACCTTTATAGTTATATTTTAATGTTACTTCTTCATGCTCAATGAATTTCTAACTTTCGTTTTTATTTGTTAAAACGACTGTTTTAAGTAGAAAATGTCTAGTTAAAAAAATAAATTGCGGTTTTCTGTAGTCATTTTATTCAAAACCAATGATAATTATGACAAATATAATTGCAAATTGATTCTATATTAATAAATTCTAACAGCTAAATTGTACAGCTAACTTTATACAATTGCTGATATTCATACTGTAATTATCCTTTTTCATCACAATCTCTTAAGGCATCTTCAAAGACTTTACAATAATGTCTTTCTCAATAAAGTTAATATTTGGTAAAATTAAAATTGAACTAAAAACAACAGTTCAGAATTAAATTTTTAAACGGTAAATTTTAAATTCCTTTTTCATCCTTTTAATTTGAGCCTTTGGAGCGTTTAGAAATATTAAAAAAAACGCGATTTTTAAAATAAAAAAGATACTGGACAAATTGAAAAATGCAAAGAACTTATATCGACATATTTATTGAAAACAAATTTATGGACTTGAATTTTTGAGACAACTCGTTTCAAGATATTGTCAACTTTCTCACCGGGTCATCTTTCATTTTGATTATGGCACATAAAGAAATAAAAAAGTATTTATTAATTTACTAAAAAAATAGATATTGATTAACCTATTTAAATTCCAAAATTGACTAAAAGCACACTAATTATGTTCAATTCCATTTTCATTAACCAATCATTGACAGTAACCGTTTTTAATTGGATAAAATAGTAAATTTTCTCTATCGTTCCATACTTTACAATGTAACAGGGATATTGTATAATAAAAACAATTCACAACAAAACAACGATCAATCTTTGAGAAAAACTTTTCACTCGAAGTACAATCCAAACAATTTTAACATACACAATTAATCCAAATCAATCTTAAACTTCATCAACCGACAGTTAAAAGAATATTTTCTCTCGACTGTAAAATATTTGAATAATACACATAAAGTCAATGCAAAGCAATCGATATCAGAAAAAAGACATGTTCTAGAATTTATTTCGAAATAATATTCGTTATTTTCATAACTTATTTAAATATAAATATAATCATTGATTTAAAATTAATCATTAAATTTAATAAAAAAATTGTATAAATGTTATGCCGAATTTGAGTAATTGCCGAATTCACGAACTCAGTAATTTTTTAAAATTTTTGTTAGTTCAATTATGATATTGATGTTAATATTTAATATGAAAAATATCAATATAATATTAAAAAAATGTCTTTACATACATACGTTTGCAATTCAGCTTCCGACTAAAGAATTTTTAATAACTATGAATGAAAATTTTACTTTTGGAATCTATTTTACATAATAAATTAAGATTCTTTTACATATTTAATTTATTTTTTTCATATGAAATTGATATTTTTTAATTATTAAATACTGTTAAGACCATATATTGATTCATTATTATTTACCAATAGTATTTACAAAATAATATATATTTATATAAATTAAGTCAAGATTGATTAAAATTTTTAATATCAAATTTTTTTCTTTAAAAGAATCTGGATTCTAATTCACGAAGAAAATCTTGAAGAAAATTTTTCTAATCAAAGAATTATTTTGTACACTAAAGGAAAAAATTTAAACGCTAATATAAAGAAACGAATTTTTGTTTGAAACGATAAAAAAACTAACGATAACTAAAGAGAAATTAAAAGAAACCATTAAAAAAGTAAATCTATTCTTCAAAGTTGAATCAAGTAAGTATCGGTTATCTTTTAATTTTTGGCAAGTGAAGTCACTATTTATTAGTCAATCTAATTCTATCACTTTATAAATTTCGTGGACAAATATTTTACCTTTACAAAGCGATTTTATTTCATATTTTGACATTCGAATTATTTCTTAAAGTTTTGGCATTTTTATCGTGCCGATATTCGTTTACTAACTTCATTGATTCACCAAAATGTGTCTATCAAGTGAATTTTTGTCTCACAACAAACTACATTTGTTCCGATATAAGATAGTTGTATCATTTAATCATATATATTTATTTCACTATTTTGTCATTTATAGGAAATACATATTAATATATAAAGTAGAATTCACGAAACTGAATTTTACAAATATATTAAATTAGAACATAAATTATTATATATTAAATATTAAATTCATGTTTTTAATATTAAATTAATAATTTTTCATAATGAATTAATATTTTTTCATATTAAATGCAGAACTTCACATTAAATTGAATTTTTTTATATTAAATTGATATTTCTTTAGTAGGGGAAAAATGTATGTTCTCCACCACCCCCCCCGGGGGGGGTGTAACTAGTTACCATGGTTGCCATGGCAACGGTCGCCGTTACCATGGCAACGGTCGCCGTTACCATGGCAACGGTCACGGTTACCATGTTTATTATTACATATTATTACATATTAAATATTAAATTCATGTTTTTAATATTAAATTAATAATTTTTCATAATGAATTAATATTTTTTCATATTAAATGCAGAACTTCACATTAAATTGGCAACGGTCGCGATCACCTTGGCAACGCTTCTGATTGGTCGACGGTTCCCTAGCAACGGTCGCGATCACCCTAGCAACGGTCGCGATCACCCTAGCAACGGTCGCGATCACCCTAGC
>MQRK01188372.1:32206-51117 GCA_001938485.1 Girardia tigrina | reverse complement strand
TTGAGCAAATGTTTTGAATTCCATACTGCAATCTGTATAAGCGGATCGTTGCAGTAATTGACTTGTTGTTTGCATAATATAGTTGAACCAATTGAATTCTTTGTTTCAATGTCAATACCATTTTCATAAATCTAAACCAATAACTGTCAATACAAAAACTGTGGAACAAAATTTAAGTTACTTTTCCTGTTATGCTATTCTCTGCTATATATCAAAATTATGCACCGTGCTATTTTTATTATTCTACATTTGGTTCAGACAAACAAATTATGTAAACATTTTATTTTGCTTCAATTAATGTACGAATTTTCGATTAAGTTTGGCTCTACAAATTTTGTTACAATTTTCGAAATTTTTACATAATTTTATTACGATATACTACTTACAAAAGATTTTATAAAAAGTTAAAATTTTTATATTACATAATTTGGTAGTACCTATCGATGTATTTTATTAATAAATTGCTTTGCTAGCATTCACAGATTTTTCAAAAAAAGATTTCAAACATGTCAAGTGACTTTATGGGAACCCTGTATATATATATAGAAAGTAAGCTAATAAAAAGAATGAAAAAAATAGCTAACAAGCTTCTGACAATCATTGACATTTTTCCTTAGAACCCTTAAAATCCATATTAGTTGAAGGAATATTCGAAACAATTATGCAACATATTTTATTACTTCTCTTCTTTGTAATCTTAAAAATAAATTAGAATCGTTTTATGAGAAAAAAAAACAAAATCATTCAAAAAGACAAAATGTATTTGATAAACACAAAACACAAATTCCACGGAATCACAAAGTGAATATCTTCTTTCGGTAACCGATATCACTATAGAGTTCGACACACGGGCCCCATCCACACAGGAAGAAATCGTTACAATCCGCCGCAGAGATTGAAGCTGTGTCTGACTGTTCCCGGTGCAGCAAGTCATAGACACTGTGACAACCCGCCAAACCGATTTCCGAGTTCAGTTGGCCGGACAGATCCCACAAATAGAGCTTACTCGAATTACCGGCAGATATAACGGTCTCGTCCCTCAAAATCGCACTAAATGGGATCCAGTTGTCATCGATAGTCTGATCTATGAGACACCGCGGTCAGATGGAACCCTAATCAATAGCAATACATACTCCCTGTGCTCATGGATACAGCGACTCGCTTAGCTCGAGTATTCCACAGGGACAACTGAGTCTGACCGCCGCATAACACCCAATCGGATGACTCTCGATCAGTGGCAACAACATTCACACTCGTACCGAGTTTCGGTCGGGATGTTTGGTGACAGAGTTGCGTGTCGATTCTCATACATTCGTTGTCAAGTCGCTCATCCCAGAACCGAACTGTTCCGTCATAATATCCGGCGATGAGCTACACGGGCGAATACCAATGCGATAATATTTTATACTCCCAAATTAATAAAAACCGAATTATATCAAGTTTTAAATGTCAAATTAGTTTTGATAGACACCCTGCCCTACCAAAAATCTAACAACATGAATTCCATGGAGCAATCCTTGAACATTAACTGCTTCCATTCTTCCCAGAAATTGCCGATATGACACCAATCCATATGTTGCACCTCATTAAGGATTTCTTCGAAACAAGTGGCATAAATGTACTGGAATGGACGCCACAAAGTCCCGATTTGAACCCAATCGAATTCCTTTGGGATGAGGTAGACCGACGCGTTTGTAAAGGCAGGTGCTTCCAGGGAATGGCACTGAATTGGAACTTCTGCTGCGGGAAGAATGGACATTAATAGCTCCTCAGCTCCTGAAAAAATTGGTCGATTCTATGCCAAACAGGGTAAGAGCAGTCAGAAGAGCTAAAGGAAACTGTACTAAATACTAATTTTTCCATTGCCTCGCCTGTCTTCTGCATGCTATTTGGGTTTAAATGTTATAGAATTCATTGCGACCAGTTAAAAGTAGGAAAAAGCTACTGACCGAAGATTTTTGGAAGGGCAGGGTATATATATATATATATATATATATATATATATATATATATTTCAGGGTACGTGGTGCGCCCATTAAATATCCGGAATGAAGTAGAAAAGAACATGACCCATGAATAATTTCTTTAACTAGCTTTGGTGGGTGTTAGGAATATTTTTAATTGTGTATGGATGTGGTGTGTTTATTTGAGTGCCCTGAAATTGGATTTGTGATTCTCCCACCAAATTAAGAAAATCGATGCTTTATTGTATTTGCGATAATTGATCATTCGAACAGAATTTACATTTTTAAAATTTATGAAAATTTAATAATCTGATAAAATTTAAAAAGTAATAATATAGGGTCGTTTCTTATATAAGTAATAAGCCTCCCCGACTGTGAAGGATAACTGTGTATTACAATTTCTTAAATTTCTGAACAGTTTAATGAATAAAATGTATATTTGCGGTTGAAAAATTTTTTTAATATTTCAGTTAGATAATATTCAATATATTTGTTTAAATATTTCGATTTATTTAGAGTTTTAAACAAGATATTTTGAAAAAAAATTAGTTTTTATTTTTTAAAATTATGTTCCACCACTTCAGAAAAATTGAAAAAAATCCTGAGTGTAAAGGAGTAAAAAAGACATTTTCTAAAAAAAAATTGGCAGTGGACACTTAAAAAACACGGTCAAAAAATTGATTTTAATTTTGTCATTTTTTAAAATTCGACTTTCCACCTGAGATTTATAGTAATATTTTTTTAATGTATTTTACTTCTAAGAACTGGAAAAAATCGTTATTGATTTATTTTGAATTTTACTATTAAAAAAAATAAAATCAAAAAACGGTTTTCTTTAAAATAATCGAAAACCGTTTGAGATAAATTTGAAAAAATTTGACAAATTATCTTTATTTAATATCAAAACAATTCCCCGAGTGCAAATCAAAAAACCCGCGAGGGCAGATTTCCCTTTTAAACCCGGCTATACACTTTCTTCGAATAATCATTATAAAAAATTAAGAAAACACAACTAATTAGAACGATGACAAATGGTGAAAGAACTTTGGAGTCGTGATAACTTTAAATATGTCGGTGCTCATAACTGTGAGTATGTATAGGTATTTATTTATCAATATAGAACCCTCCATTCTGCACACGTTTTTTCCAGCGGCTCTCCAGCTCCAAGAAGGCATTTTCGTAGAAAATAATCTAGTTATTCTTACACCACTTCTTTAAATTCTGCTTTTGAGGTAAAACGTTTGCCTCGCAGGTGTTTGTTGAGATGGAGGAACAAATAAAAATCCCTCGGAGCTATTAGGCTGATGCCAAAGAAATTTCGTTTTTAATGTATTTAATATTGATTGTTTGAAATATTTAGAAAATCATTAATTAATAGATTCATATTTAAATTTACTTTAAAGCTTAAAATTTACTCTATATTTTGATACCAAGTGTGACACTATTGTTGTTAATTTAAGGTGTGTTTATTTTATTTTAGAAATGTTAGAAAAGAAGGAAATGAGAACAATTTTATTCTACGATTTCAAACTAGGTCGAAAATCGACAGAAACGACTCGGAATATTAACAGTGTATTTGAACAACATACCATTAATTTATGAACAGTACAACGTTGATTTTCTAAATTATGTAGTGACAACGAGAGCCTTGAAGATGAAGAACACAGTAGTCGACCATCACAAGTTGACGACGACCATTTTAAGAAGTTAATCAATGCCGACCCACATAAAAATTCACGGGAAGTCGCTCAAGAACTCAGCGTTTACCAATCAACAGTTGTTTACCATCTGAAGAAAATCGGGAAAGAGAAAAAGCTGGACAAGTGGGTGCCGCACGAATTAAACGAAAATCAAAAAATCGTCGTTTTAATGTGTGTTCTTCTCTTTACATTATTCATTTTCAATTTCTCCTTTCATTTTCTCCTTCCATGGGCAGCACCAAGAATTATTCTCACCGATTTTGACATGGCAGCAATGGATGCATTTCAAGAAAAATATCCTGATACTCGTACTACACGCTCCTATTTCCATCTTGCCCAAAGTGTAATACGAAAGGTACATGAGGTTGGACTGAAAGTGGAATATGAAACTAATAAAGATGTACGTATCACTGTTTGTTGTCTTGCCGCCCTATCTCATGTATCAATACAAGATGTTACAGAGGCATCCGAGCTATTAGCAGACTCGATACCAGCAATTAATAACATTGACGAGGAGCTGACATACTATGAGCACACTTACATCCGAGGAAGTTGCATGTGTGGTCGAGGAGAAAACTACAAACTTGCCTTATTTGCAATTGAAACTTGGAATCAAATGCAGACGATTGGCGATGGAGTAGCACGAACGAATAACATTTTCGAAGGATGGCATAACAGTCTACAGTCGATGCTGCAATGTTGTCACCCAACAATGTGGCGTTTCCTTGACGGTCTGCTTTTGGACTGCACGAAGCAGAAAATAAATTTTCTGCAAGGTGTTGCTGGAACATATTATCCAGTTAAGAAGCGATACAGGATCATGTAAGAAAAATTACAACGGGCTGTTGAGACATATGGTCAAACATATGTATTGACATATTTGCGTGCTGTTGCACATCTGTCACTTAGTTAACCATAAAAATGTTATTCCATCTACTACAATATTTGCATGACATTAATATTTGGATTTGATTTTATCATTTATATGCGGTCTTAGTTTGTGAATATTTTCTGTAAAATATTAAATCGAGTAGGCCTGGCACCAGCCTTTATGGGGACCAAAAACAAACAAATTCTTTGTTCTCATATATACAGTATATATATATATAGGGGTGGTCATAAGACGCTTTACCCAGTTTTAATAATAATAATCTTGCAGCTTCCGATGTCACGACAAACTACTCGACGTCGTATAACTGGGTAAAACGACTTATGGCCACCCCTGTATATATGTCAAACCACCTATAGTCAAAACCCATGTGGTCAAAGCACCTAGAACCTTTTAAATGACCAATTCCCATTACTTTCTTGACAGAATGTATAACATGAAAAACCACTTGTAATATAATACAAATATTTAAATATTTTAAAATTGTGTATATGATGAGAATTTACCATAAAATCTTTTGTATTTGTGAGAGACAATACCGATCCGTTATTTGACCGATAACACCGAACGTACTGTGGGCATTCGCCATCTTTCACGTGCAATACATGAATAACCCCATCAGAACAACCAACATAAACTGTGTCTTTGCTTTCATCCACAAACATGGAAATAATCTAACAGGAAATTCCGTGTCAAACGAATAAACTACTGCTCCATATTTGATCTCACACCAAAACATTTTCGCGTTTTTAAAATATATAATATTAAAAATGATTTTTCTTTATTTTCTATTAACAAAAAACTTCAAATTACTTGACTAACATGTTCGAAATAATCTTTTTGCTGCTCGATCGTCATAAATAATATTGAAAAATAATGTATAGGTTTATAATAATATACTTATTTGTCAGTTTCTTTTAGTTGGTATTTTTAAAAATTTAGATAAAATTTATTACATTTTAATTTATTAATTAATACGTTGACAGACATGAGTCTATAGTCGTCAAAGTTAACTTCGTTTGAACGACTACAGACGCAAGTGTCCGTCAACGTATTAATTTAAATTATTTCTTTAAAATTATTAACCGAAATAAATTGATTCTAGAAAAATGGTAGATATACTTACAAAACCACATCCTACCAAGAAGAATTTGTTTTTATTTGTAATATATTTGAAAAAATTGATTATTATTTTTATTATAAGAAACTTTCAAAAAAAATTAACTACAAATTCGAGTTATGATCCGATGAATACCTGCTGCAGAAATTGAGTACATTTTATCTAAAAACCGAAGTCCAGTGTTGAGATTAAACTCAAATGGAAAAGACACTCTTCAATTTGTAAAATTATTAACATAGAGTATTTTGTCGCTATGCAACACACCGGACTATGATATTCAGATAGAACTTACTCAATCATGGTAGCAAGTATTACTCAAATCATTACTCCTTTGCAGTTAAAAATATTTTTAATGCTTTATGTAAATAATTTCAATGTATAAAAAGCTTAATTGTGTTAAGAGACATATTTTTTCAATTCTCATAATTGTTTTCCATACATATATAATGTGAATGAAACGGATTCAGAAGATAAAATATATTGTGCGAATGATAGTTCGTTGAAAATCTATGGAAAAGTAGTTATTAATGTTAAAATTGATTGTCATAATGAAGACAGAATTCTATATTACTGATAAAGTTACGCCAAAAATAATTACAGGAATGAATTTCTTAATTAAATTTAACTTTAATTAAATTAATTTTAGAAGAGAATTTAAATAATTGTAAAATTCCATGGATACAAATATATATGTGTGTGTATCCATGGAATTTAGAAACCTGTTTTTGAAGGCTTTTTACTCAATCGATTTTCTTCAAACTTTGCACACTTACTCACTCTTGATAAATGATAATGTAAAAATATGATCGAAAAAAACTTTTTAAGATCCCAAAATGGCAAAAAAACGGAAAATTCGGAGTTCCCGAACAATATTAATTGCAAGATATCTACTTATAAATTATAAGTAGTTTATATTCATTTTTAATTGTTTTTTTAATTAAAATTTTTCAATATTTAAAAACTTTGTTGGCAAATTGAGTTCTGTCTGCATAAAGAATGGATATAAAAAAAAATAATTTTTGGATTTACTAGTTTATTATAATAATTATTATTCCTTTGTTATTATTATTAACCATTTATTACTCTTAATTAATATTTAATAATTATTATTATTATATTTTATTATTTAATTCGATTTTGAAAAAAAATATTAATATAATTAAAAAATTATTTATTTCGTTCTTATTTGTTTATTATTATTACTTATTATTTATTAATGTATTTTATTATTTTAATTGTGTATTATTATTAATTATTTTTTTACTACTTTTTAATTATTTTATTATTAATATTACGAAATTTATTTATTATAGAATTTCTTTTGTAAACAAAATTGTAACTGGAGAACCAATACAAATCAATACGCCCACTTGATAAATTCTCAAAAACTCGTTGCTAGTCTGCAGAGAATATCGCCACAGACAATCGATACTCTCTCCATTCAGCAATCTCAACTCGATGTCTCTCCAGCTTCAACAAACGACACAACAGTAACTCGAACACAAAACAACTATTTTTTTAAAATAATTTGTGTTTATTTTTTCAGTTAGTATTTGATAAGTTTTTTAATAAATTATTTTAAACTACTTCTAGAAATATATTTTATGATTTTTTTATTATTTTCGTTATTTAATAATTATTTTGTTTTTTAATTCTTTACAGTTATAATTTGATAATTTATAAATATTTTTCCTTGAATGAAAATCAATTTATTAATTATTCGATTTTTACAATTTAGGAAAAAATTAGATGTTTTTTAAAAAATAAAAAAAATGTTTTTAGGAATGAATTAAATGTATTTATTAAATATTTTTTAAATTATTGAAAAATTAGTAGAATACAATTTTTAATATTTTCGATTTTTGAAAAATATTTCAACATCATTAAATATTAACGGAAAAATAAAAATTATAAATTGCTTCCATTGATTTATAATCTCAAACCAGTGGGAAGCACAACCAAATACACCAAATTTTTAAATGTTTTAATCACTTATTTTTTACAAAATTCTATTTATTTAGATTTCAATTTGTTTATTTTTTTTATTTGTCAGTTAATGTTTAATAATTTTGAAATATTTTCAGAAAAATGTAAATTTAGAAAACAAGATGTCATTTTAAAATAAAAACCAGGTACATATTTTTCCTAAGTTATTTAATAATATACTATTTTTTTTAAATACTAAGATAAAAGTTATTTTATTGAAATACTTTTTAAAAAATCCAGAAGCAAAAAAACGTGGGCGCTGCTTCTTTATAGAAATAAATCGTTTCTAATATATATATATATATATACTGAGTCTTGTGAATTCTATATAAATATTTTTTAAAAATAATTTTGTTAAAGCTTTTTTAAGAAATTGTACTCGGAAATTCCTCTTCCATCATCAGCAATAAAATTTGTTAGTTAATATATTTGTTAGATTAGTATATTTTTAGTTGCTGTTTTAATGTTTCATTTGTATAAGGCTATTTAAAAGGAAACAAAAGTTTTATGCAGTCCATATATTTAAGATATTATGTCTAAATTGTTATTTAGTTTGCCGGTCACGCTGTCTAAATAAAATCAAAACTTGGCATTTTATTAAAATACTTAGCAAAAAAATACGAGCCTAAAAATTTTTTTGTAAGAAATAAATTAAAATAATTTAGTAAATATTTATTAATTTTAATCTGGATAATGAATATTTGCATTTGGTGTGAGACGAAATCGGAACTGAAAGAAGTAATACAAATCAAGACGCCAACTTGATAGATTGTCGAGAACTCGTTGCTAGTCGGGAGAGAATATCGCCACAGACAATCGATACTCTCTCCACTCAACAGTCGCAACTCGATGTCTTTCCAGCTCCAACAAATAACAGAACAATCACTCGAGCACAACAAATATTTCCCGCAACTCTTTACATTATAAACATTAGCCGTGAAATTATCGCCACATTTCAACAATCCCCCTTTACCATTTTCTATCGCCCATTCAAATAATCACAATTGGAAAATCAAATATCGAAAAAAAAACCAAAAAAATAATCTTACCCAAATTGAGAATTTTAATCGAATTGAAATTATTCGAGACGGCAATTATATTTTGACATGGACTAAATACCATGGAATAGTTGATTAAATGCGGTTTAAGAATGTCATTCATTTTTAATTGGTATTTTCAAATGACGCTAAATCAATTTATGTATTATATAAACAAATTCTTCGAATAAAATATTTATTTCGAAAAACATTTAAATAGTTAAATTTTTAAACTGAAATACTCAAAATAAAATAAATGATAATAATAGTATTAATAATAAAAACTAATTTCTAACACAACCATTTTATGACAATCTAAATTTATTATTAAATTCAAGATTTAGAAAAAAACAACACAATAAGCAGTCATTTGTGCTATACATTTAAAAATATAGTTTATGTTTATTTCGAATAAGTTGATTTCTATGTAAATAAAAAAATTACATCAAGAATAATGTTTTATTTCATAAATAGCGATTACTTAGTTATCGATCTCCATCAGTTTAAAAATAAACTTAAAGAAAATAGTTATATAAATAGCTTTTTTACACCATTTAAGTCGTTGAAGATTCTCTTTAGTTTCAGTTTTATTAGAAAATTTATTCCACTATTATTTTAATAATTTAAAAAATATTTAATGAATTATTTTAATTCATTTTCAAAAATATCCTTTTATTTTCAAATAAATTATATTTTGACATGGACTAAATACCCCAGAATAATTTATTAAATGCGGACTGAGAATATCATTCATTTTTATTGTATTTTCAAATGACACTCAATCAATTTTTATTATGTAAAAAACCATAGAATAATAAGACTCCCGTGACTGGACGGATAACTGAGAATAGTAAAGACTACAGTACCAGCATTGGCGCACAGGATAGTGAGTTATAGAATCTGTACCGGGTAAAAACCATAAATAGACAATACAGAGCGTACTGACTTTCCCGGATGGCTTTAGATGCAAGAATGCGAGCTTTCAGGGAATGGGCACGCTTTTGTTTTCCATTCAGAAAGGACCAGTCATGATCCTTCATACAGTGATTTTGTAGAACTTTGGCTGTGTAAATACATCCCATACAATGAGTAAAGGGGCACTGAAATATCTCCAAATCAGTTTTAATACTTTACCGAAAGTCAAGAACCCCTTGGAATCACTCTTGAGTGTGTCTCTGTGGCACTATCGAGGGCACTGACATATCCTGAATTGGGATCGGAATAGAAGAATCTGTATATTGAGGTGATGTTCACCTAAATATATTGAAAGCTGGTCAACAAGAGGCTTCAGGTTAACTTGTTCCTGTCCAGTATTTGTTTCATCGCTGAAACAAAATTAAAGGTTAGAACTCTGGACCGTTCCACGAATGTTTTTCAATAATCGGCGGTGTGGAATCGGCTGTTCGTATGAGAACACCGTGAGTAGAATCAACGCCATGCTAGCTGATAAGAAAATTTGAAAATTCGCAGTTTTAAAATATTTATTTGAAATATTAAAACAAAATCATTATCTACATCATTCAATATAAAGTTTTTTTATTTTCGATTAATCTGATGTGATCTGGCCCGCTTGGATTTTTGATTTAGTTGGGTTGTTCATTTTTTGGTGTTGGCGAGTAGCAGCGAACGCAACACTGTAAATCCTTCATCTATGTTATTTTTTGAAGCGCTAGTACTACTGGTACTGCCTTGGGTTCAGTGATCGATCAATAATTAATGCATTAACTATCCATCCGTTTTATAGGTTTTGTAACAATTTTCCATGGGATTTTGGAAAGGTTTATTACCATTCGGATACTGCAGCATCTTGACCGTGTGCACGTTTTTGATGTGTCTTCTTAGTTTTATCTGTTCCACAAAAGCTTTGAAAATTGAAGGAAACGTGCATTGCACTCTTTTGATACGCATCTGGAGCATCTTCGGACACTCTTTTTTTGACCAATCACTTTTGCCAGATTTTCAAACACAGCTCCGTTGATCAGATGTTTGAATTCATCATTAGTGTCGAGAATTCCTCTCTCATTCAAGCGTTCGACCAGATCTTGGTCGCCAAATACACAGAGCATATTGTTGGCAACCCGCTCTTTTAGCAACTGCTTTTTACGGCCGCTGTCTTTTCTATTTCCTAAGGCAATTTAAAAGTTTAATACTCCTTTTACTTCACGTACACATTTCCAACTTTTATACTCAAATAATACAATATACCGTTTCATCAGTACTGGTGTACTACAATATTTATTTCTAAAAAAAGTTAATATATTTACATTTTTGAAAACTGAAATACTCAAAATAAAATAATTGGTAATAATAAAAAGTAATTTCTAACCCAATATCAATTTTATTTTCATTTCGACATTTAGAAAAATTAAAAAGAAAAACAATACAAAGCAGTCATTTGTATTCTACATTTCAAAATATTGTTAATGTTTATTTTAACGAATAAAGAATATTTAGACCAAGAATATACTCAAGTATAAATAGAATATACTTAGTTATCGAGCCCCGCCAGTTTAGGAGTAAACCCAAAGTAAATAAATACTTAAACCGATTTACTTGCACCATTTAAGTTATTGAAGATTATCTTTTGTTTCAGTTTTATTAGAAATTTGATTCTACTATTTGTTTAAGAAATTGTAAAAATATTTAACCCTTCGTAACATGGTGTGACACTTCTGTAACAAACCGTTGTAACTCTTACAGGATCTCTAACTATTAACATATCACATTTTAAATCACTGTTGCATATCTGTTACACACCGATCTATACAACAATATAAATTTTATATAAAATGTGATATGTTAATAGTTAGAGATCCTGTAAGTATTACAACGGTTTGTTACAGAAGTGTCACACCGTGTTACAAATGGTTAATAAATTATTTTAATTCATTTTCAGAAATAATCTTCTATTTTCAAATGAATTATAGTGTGACATTAGACCAAATACCATGGAATAGTTGATTAAATGCGGTCTGATAATGTCATTCATTTTTTCATTGGTATTTTCAAATGACGCTCAATCAAGTTATGTGTATTGCATAAACAAAACCATCGAATAAAATATTTATTTCTAAAAAAAGTTAATATATTTAAATTTTAAAACTAAAATACTCAAAATAAAATAATTGATAATAATAGTAATAATAATAAAAACTAATTTCTAACACAACCATTTTATGACACAACCTAAATTTAATTTCCAATTCGACATTGAGAAAAGAAAACAGAAACAACACTAGACAGTCATTTGCGCTTTACATTTCAGAATACTGTCGATAACAGACGGGTCGGATAATGTTGTTAAATCCCCAAAATTCGACTCATTGTTTGCAATTTTTCGTAATACTCTTCGCATTATTTTTCCACTTCGAGTTTTCGGTAGAAGCGGAGCTTCCTGTTCAAATCGATTCATGATAGAAATGAATTTTAACAATCAAACTTGTATGTAATCAGGAACCGCAAATGCACCGATTTTCTTTCTTACAACATTTTTGAGATCGGCTAACAACTTTTCGTCGAATGTGCAATTATCGGCCAGAGTAACAAAACAATAACAACATTCCCCTTTAACTTCATGCGAGACGGGAACAGCAGCAGCTTCAACAATATTTCGATTACTAACGAGGGCCGATTCAACTTGAGCTGTGCTTATTAAATGACCAGAAACGTTTAACATATCATCAATTCGACCTTAAAATTGACCCAATAAAATTCGAAAAAAAGAATTGTAGAAGACAAAATATTCTTTTTATTACCGGTAATTGTATAATATCCTTTGTCGTCTCTTATGGCTCCATCTCCTGAGGTATAATAACCAGCAAATCTCTTAAAATAAGTGTCTTCAAATCTTTCATGGTTGTTATGTAAGGTGCGCATAATTCCCGGCCATGGTCTTTTAAACACGAGATACCCTTCACCGGGCCCAACCACTTCTTTCCCATTGTCATCAATAAGTGCAGGTTCAACGCCAAAAAACGGTAGTGTGGCTGATCCGGGCTTGAGAGGAGTTGCACCAGGAATTGGTGTTATAACATGGCCACCGGTTTCCGTTTGCCAAAATGTATCAACTATTGGACAGCGTCTTTCACCGACAACCTCAAAATACCAATTCCAAGTTCGAGGATTGATTGGTTCACCGACTGTACCCAACAATTTAAGAGAGCTACGATTGTATTTTGTAACGTAATCATTGCCGTGTTTCATTAGAGATCGTATGACAGTGGGAGCAGTGTAAAATTTTGTCACCATATATTTTTCAACTATTTCCCATACGCGTCCCGCATCCGGATAGCTAGGGATGCCCTCAAATATGATACCTGTTGCTCCCTGTGACATTGGCCCGTACAATACATAACTGTGTCCTGTATTATTTTAAAACTAAACATTAAAAGAAAATATGGAAATTTAATAATTTACAAATTGCATGTCAATAAATCTAATAGTATTTAGTCCAATTAAGAAAAATATAAAATTCGATACCATTTTTTATAAAAAAATATTTTTTGAGCTTAACACTGTTCTTGATTTGAATAATTCATAAACCGTTGGAAAAAACAACCAGCAAATATCTTCAATTACTCTCTAAATCTGATATTACTAAATTATCCGAACGACTACTATCCAGTTTTTATCAGAATTACTCATTCGATTATGTTGAAAGAAGGGACGAAGGAGAAAATCAAACCAAGGATTCGCAAAACGCTATGAAATTTCCATGAAAAAATTCCTTTAAGGACATAAAAAATGACTTTCTCCAGTCTTTAAAAACTAAAACATGACTTTTAGTAATCAACGCTACAATTAAAATAAACAAATATTAGTTAAAAAAATTAGGTCAGATGTAAAGTTTTTTAATAAAAACGAAACGCATCCATTTAAAAATGTTTTAATGGATTAACTGTCATTGTCAGATTGCTCAGTATATATATATATATATATATATATTCCAAGCAAGCGCGTACCCATGGGCCATTAGGGGAATAAATCCTCCTCCGAAAAGTTTGAATTATGGTCCTAATTACGTAAGAATAAGTTAAAATGTAAATTATCCAAAATAATTAATAGTTTGCAAATTAAAACAAATCCCCAGAAAAATTTGAATTATGATCTTGATTACATTTAAGTGTTTTAACGAAACACAACATCAGAGCAGAGATTGAATGGCTTAGCTATAATGAACATTCCGCAGGAATTATGTGTTTCTTTAGAGACTGATGAAGTTTTAGACACTATGGTGAAGAACCCCAGAAGACTTATGCTACTATAATTATTCTATAAATGAATGTTATTTCATTTCTAATATTTTTTTTAATATGGTATTTCGATGGTATTAAAAATTTCAACATTTTAATAATAAATAATTTTAATTTTTCTAAATTGGAAAATCAAAAAATATATTATGTAATACGATATCCCCTGAAATATTTTTCTGTGTACACGCCTGATTTAAAGTATTTTTCATACCAATTATTAGTGTCAGATAAATTTAATTCTTCATATAAAATGAACTATCTAATCATCGATTTCAATGTTTAAACTTTAGTAATACAATAAAACTACCAAATGCTAAAAAAATATTCTTTAAAAACAAAATCAATGACACAGAAATTTCAAATAAGTATCAAAACTACATAAAACACAGATCGGTCAACTGTGATGCTTATCATTGACTTTAATAAACTTGGCTAAAGCGCACTATTTCTCATCTTAACGTCGACGTGATTAGATAAGCATCAAAATTATTAGGGTGAACCAAGTCTTTTCGTATTTTCTACGTCTTTTTGTTCAATTGTTTCTTATTACCAAATAAAGATATTTTACATATATGTGTTATATATTTTTAAATCTCTTGAACTGCTCTATCACATTATATATTAAAACTTCTAATTAGTCATTAATATACTTGTTATGGTCTTTTAGAAAAATCCAGGAAAATTTTGAAGTTCGTGTTCCTTTTACGCCATTACTGGAAACATGGCTTAAATGTAACTACAGCAACAAAGAAGATATGCGAATTTGAATGCGATAATATGGTCTCAAATCGTACTGCACAAAATTGGTTCAAAAGGTTCAACGAAGGCGACATTGACCTCGGAGACAATACACGTTCAGGCCGACCTATCACCGTAGATTCCGGAGCAATTCGTGAAGCCGTCCAGACAAATCCGTCAATAAGTACTCGCAGATTGTCGGCCGAACTCGATATTCATCAAACATCCATTGTACGACACCTTCACGCTCTTCGCAAGGTCAATAGACGATGCCGAGAAGTGCCTCATGAATTGACACAAATTCAAGCCGAAAAGCGTTTCGAAACTTGTCAAAAATTAATTGAAAATCCGCGCGATGACCGTTTCATCCGTCGAATTGTAACTTGCGATGAAAAGTGAGTTTACTTCAGTAATCCAGACCAACAAAATCAATGGTTGGACTCCGGACAAATGGCGAAACCGGTAGCGAAACGAGATCGTTTCTCAAGGAAGGCACTTTTGTGTGTTTGGAGGAATTTCGAAGGCGTGATTCACTTCGAGCTGGTTCTAAATGGTCGTACCATCGACGCTGACCTTTACTGCGCCCAACTTGATCGAATGTATGCGGCACTTGACGCGAAATACCCCGCTTTGATCAATCGAAAGCGAGTTCTTTTACAACAGGACAATGCAAAACCGCACAGCACCAAACAAAGGAAAAAATCAAAAATTTCGACGCCTTTGAACTTCTTCTACACCCAGCGTATAGTCCGGATCTTGTGCCTTTTCCATTCTATGGCACACTTTCTTCGTGGTCGCAGCTTCAATAATCTGACCGACGTCGAAAACGGGTGTCGCCAGTTCTTTGCTTCTAAGAACAAGGATTGGTACCGCAGCGGGATCGCACAACTTGCCCATAGCTATAGATTCAAATGGCCTTTACTTTGAAACTTAAATGTTTTTTATTTGTTGTAAAATTATGTTTAAATTTTTAATAAAAAAATACGAAAAGACTTTTTGGTTAACCCTAATATCATATTAAATATGTAATAACCAATCCATTGTCTACCTATGATCGGAGATCGGAAAAGGTACTCGTGATAAGAGATCTAATACATAAAAAACTCAAACTGTAAAAAAGCTAAAGGAAAAAATAAATAAATCTCATACAGAAAAAATAGAATAAAATTTACTTTTATAACAAAGTAAAACTCAATAAAACGGTATTATTAAATAAAACGATCTATTTGCCACTCAAAGGTTCACTGAAAACGACTCACGTATATTAAATAAATACTTGATTTATAAGTGCAATAAACAAAAAATATTTAAAAATAATAATTCAAATGAAATGACAACTAAGTAGTTGAATGATATTTTCAATTCATTATTCTTTATTGGATTTTATATGTGAGAATGTTTACTATGGGTATTTATGTATGGGAGCCCCTTTCAGGGACCTGATATAAGGAATCTTATGATTAAGTATGTGCAATTATTATTTTGATCAGAGATTCCCAGGGGAGTTGGATGTATTCCATAAACATTCAATCATTTCGATAATGAAAATTGGCAATGATGGAAACGATTGACAACAATTGATTGATAGCATAAAATAAATCATATTTTATGGAGTAGTTCTATACATAAATATATTAAATTACTTTTAAACTCAATTTCGAAACTTTTTATCTAAAAAATAATTTTTAAATAAAAGAATAAATAAAAGTGGATTAGAATTTTAAACATTTAGCCATTTTAAAAATCAATTCTTTGTATACGATGATAACAATGATAATTGGGAAGATGAATTCATCTTATGAGATCAATAAGCAATGACCTTTTCTTTACCCTTCGCATCTTTCTGAGATAAAACTACTCACATTGTGTCAAAGCCGGCATCGGTATTCAAAATAAAGTTTTTATTAAAATCTGGATATGCCAAAATTGTTCTCGTCATCATCATTCCTTTCAATTTATTAAACGCTTCATTACATTTCTCAGACCATATTAACTTTTCCCCTCATTTTTACCGCATATGCATTCCAATACTTTGAAGTATCTTGCGTTGTCTTTGTAAACTTTCGATAATAATTGAACAGGTATAAGAAACTTCGTACATGTTTTATACAAGAAAGAGTTTGAAATTAATTAACTTAAGAATTTTGTTTGTTGCACTAAAAACTGACAGTTTTCAACATTGATGTTGAGACATGATTCCTTTATTCTTTGAAAAACATTTTTTATCCAATGAATATGGTTTTTTTGAAAATGGTTTTTGAAAATATCAATACATCGTCTAGATATACCACTGCTTCCTTCCAATTTAATTTTCCAAGAACTTTTACCATAAGTTCCTGAAATGTTGACACAATTTTAAATGACATTCTTTTACAGAAGTAATGTCCACTTTTGGTTGAAAATGCTGTTTTTTCTTTTGATTCTTCTTCTAGTTCTACTTAATTATAAGCGTTTCCGATGTCTTTTGTACTGAAATATTGTGGTCCATTCAATATATTCAGTATATCACTGATAGAAGGCATGGGAAATGCCGGTTTTATTGTTAATTTGTTAAGCTTACGAAAAACCACACACATTCTAATTACTTGTTTCTCTTTCTTCAATATGCATACCAAAGGAAAATTCCAAGGCGATGTGCATTTTTCTTTTATATCATTTTCTTCCAGATTTTTGAGGATTTTTTTCCAATTATTTTTCAAAGTATTCTGGCCGTTTGTACGGTTTAATCAGTATTGGATCTCTTTGTGTTTGAATCAGATGTTTCGTGTAATCAGTCTTTTTAATACCTCATTTGTTTGCCATAAAAATGAATACAACTTGAACAGCATTAAAATATCCAATATTTCTCTAACATTTATATTTTATTTTCATTCGAATCATTCTTTCGATGTCTCAATTGCTGTCTTTAATAAAAAAATATGTCGTTTACCATACCTAAATTTTGTTAGCCGTATATTGAACTTCTTGATGAAATCAAACCCTGCAATCCTTTGCGGAACAATTTCTTTGACAACATAAAACTCGATTGTTTTTTCGACTTTTTCTATATTGATGATTATTTTGACATTATATTCTGTTTGTTTGTCATTCTATCCGGGAAAAATCTTTCAACTAGCTATCGGGCTGAAATTTTCAGAGTAGATCAAACCCCGAAGACAATGCATGAAAAAATATTTCAAGTTGATCGGACATGTCTAAGTTGTCATTTTGGCAAAAAAACAGTTTGTATGGAGACAATTTATATGGGTAAATTTTGTATAATAAAAGGATTTGAATCTTTGTTTTGACCAAATTTGAATCTCCGTTGTTGTTAATTAATAATTATTAATAGCTCAAATCAAATTATATCTTACGATATAAATTAATTTTAATTCATAATTTTATTTTATCAATTCTAGTTAACGCTAATACCGGTCAATTTAAATATATAGGAATTGACGAAGAACATCGATAAATGGCGTTGTTGAAAGTATAGGGATTTTAATAGTTTATGTAAACAGTTGATATCTAAATTATTTAAATATTTCGTAAAAATTTGTGTATTTTGTGTTTGTTTAGTGAGAATAGAGTAATTAAATATTTTAAAATAGAAAACTGAAATTTTAAGGACAATATAGTGGAAAAAATTGATTGTTAAAAACGTAGTAATATAAAAAGCTCTTTTTATACATGTAATTTTTTAACAATACTGTGAAAGACAGGTTAACTCTTACAATTTTTGAAATAATTAATTTTTATAAAGAATTTTTAAAATAACAAAATATTTAAAATCAAAAGTTTTTCTAAACATTTATAATTAAAAAAAATATCTTTAATTAATTTTAAAAAGTTATTTTCGGAAAAAGTAGAATTTAATTGAAAAATAACAACTTAAAATGAAATTAATTGTGAAATAATTGATTTTTAAAATAATTGATTTAAAAGAAATATATAGAACCAAGGATAATTATGTTTTGTATTAATTCTAAAAGTTATTCTACAAAATAAAAAAATTAATGAAATTTTTGTTGCCAGAGATGTAATTTTAAAAAATACAGATAATTTTAAATTTTAAAGTCCGTTTGAAATTATGCCAATTAAAAAGTCGATAAATAATTAATTAAACAATATATATATATATATATATATTATAAAAGCCCAAGTCACTGCCTGCCTGCCTGCTTCACTAACGCACTTACGTAATAATTGTTGACGTAATAATAGTATTATTTGTTGAAAAATAAAT
>MQRK01188372.1:3120-14532 GCA_001938485.1 Girardia tigrina | reverse complement strand
TAGTGACCTGAAGATGACGGTAGATCCGTCGAAATATATTGTCGTAAAATATATTTTTAAATGGATGACTTTGGTTATTAAAAGAAGATTTTCATCCGGACTTCGTTTTATCAATATTTTTTTTTATTATTTAATATTACATTCCAATGAAATACACATTTTATTATTTCTAGAAAACATTATATAAAAGTAATTTATCTGTAATTACATGTAATTAAAATTTAAATGTTTTCTATTTGTCACAATATTTTGAATTTGTGGTATTTTTTATGACAAATGTATTTCTTGTTAATTATAGTTTATTTGATTACATTTTTGTCATGAGAAATTTTTAAAAAATAAATTATGGATTTTCAAGACCCAAAAACTTTGACATAATTTTTGCGTAAGAAAAAAACAACTTTATAGCGGTTTTTTACTGCACCGGGCTATCCAAATCAGCAATTAACACCGAATTATGCTGTCTAACATTATAGAGCTGGAGCAAATACCTCGAAATTCTATTATCTCGGAATTTCGAAGAGTTTTTGCAGATCCGTGTTTATTTGTAATGCGTTTCCATAATCAATATTTTAAAAAAAATGATTGATTCCAAAAATTGAGATTTGGGGCCTACAACTCGAATTTAATTTCAATTAAAGATTTAAAACGGTTTTACTTAAAATCTTTACTTAAAATTTTTAAAACATTTTGCCATTATTATACAATTACATATTAAATTAAGATAAATAAATAAATAAATTATCCCTTTCAAACTAACTTTATAAAAATGTAACATTATAACTAACAAATATAATTGCTGATTATGGAAAGAACTAGAAAAAGACCCGTCATATATTACGGGTGAGCTGAAGTTTCTATTTTAATTTTAAATCGCAATTATTAAAATTTATTATTAATTGTTTCGAATTCTGTGTTGATTTAACAGTCGGTCGATTAAGTAGGCTCCCGGCATCTTTCGGCAAATGCGTTATACAGACAGAAACGTCTCGATACGGACTATGCAGAGTTATCTCAACTTTACGCGGATTGATTCACTGTTCCTCCACTATTTCGCATTTAACAGCACATGTGTGAACATAGTAAAATTTGAGCTTGACCGACAAACCGTGAATCAGATGGTAACGAAATTTTGCAAATTTAACCTAAATTGATTTTCAGCAATATAATTAGTAAATAAATTATAGAAATCGTCATGTATCAAATAAATTAGTATTTTATTAGTATTTTCATAAAAATTTTCACGAAAATCCGTGTAGGAATCATCAAAATCGACATTATTCGAAATCGGTGATAATTTAACCATTTACCGACTTGTACGGTTTTCGATCGATTTCATCGGCTTCCGGGTGTCTTTCGGCAAAGGCACTGTAACAACAGAATTGTATTGATGCGGGCTATCCATATTGACCACGTCGTTAAATGGATCCACTGCGGTTCGTCCGCAATTTCACATTGAAAAGTGTGACCGACAGACAAACAAACAAACAAACACACTCTTTAGACTAATATTATATATATTTCCTAAATATGTAAAATAATCAATTTCCTAAAAAAGCCTAAAAAATTAATTTTAAATGGAAAAATTTTAAATGAATATTTTTATTTATCAAAGTATTATTGGGTAATAATGGAAAAAATTATTTTAATTAAAAATTTAAAGTATTGAAATAACCTTATTTTGCCAATTCTGAATGGGTTGTAGTGTCTTATTTTATATAATATATATTATATATATAAATATGTATTTTTATATATTCCAGTATAATCGATTATAATTAATTCCGTCGCTGAAATCTCAGCAAAAAACTCGGCAGTTGGAGTAAACAAAACCATCATTTGTAGAGACAATTTGCGCATTCCAACAAAACACTATTATTATCACAAAAATATGAGAATTATTTTTCCTGGAGCAAACAAAAAACGATTCCCATGACGACCAACAGTGTCTTAAGTACGTGTAAGTGTGTTGTTTATTTAGAGAGTCCTTTTCCCAACAGAATAATCGATAAACCAGCCAGAGAATTCGATGGCATAATAACAGTACAAGATTATTTCAAAAAGATAAATATCCACCAATCGAAATAATGTAAATAAAATCGGAGATGAGGAAATTAAGAAAAAAACTCATTGATATTTCCCTCATAAAACATCAAATATATTAATAAACTATGACAATTATAATAATGTAAATAATAATAATAGTAATCCCTCACTCTCCATCACAAATCCTCTCAGCAACAGATTCCGCTGAGAACCCCCCAAATATGACAAGATGAATAGCGCCGATTCTCGCACACGCCAGCATGGCGATAGGCAGCTCAATAATCATCGGCATGTACATCGCGACTCGGTCGCCCTTTCGGATTCCTTTCGATCGCAATAAATTGGCGAATTTGCAAACCTTTATGTTTCATTAATTATATTTATCAAGAATTGATAATATCGTTCTTATTTATAATTAAATGTAAATAAATAATAAAACATGTCTAAATAGCGAATAAAAGGTGCGTCAAAATATAGGGCACAGAGAAAACAAATGATATACAATTTTGCATGGTGGAGCAGGGCAGCAAAATAACTACCTAGAATCGGTATACAACCTACAACAGTGTAAAATAGAGAAGATAGTAGACTAATAAAACCGAAGATTCGTAGCAAATATTGAAAACTAGTATGATGAATTTGGTGGTAGAAAGACAACGCCTCGAAAGAATTGGAGTAAATCAGGGCAATTAACTAAAAAGTCCATTTGACTCCCAAAATATCGCTATTTATAGTAGAAATACCATAGATGATACTATAAACGTAGTGATAGACGATGCAAATGCGGAATAGAAATTGAAGCAAGTGCGGAACGTACATTTTAGCAGCTAATATCGTTCTAGCATTAATTATAATTTTCTAATTTCTTAGTGAAATATATTTTTTTTCAATTGCTCATGTTCTTCTATGCCATGACTTTTCTAAGAGTAGAAAATTGGCCGTTAATTGTGAATAAGATATATTGAATTGGCATAAACTGAGGGCTATAAGAACAAGTGTTATCGATTATATATATGTCGCGGTTCAATTGTTTTGAGAAAAAATATTTTCAGATTTTTTTGATTAGTAATACCCGAGAAGTGTCACTTCTATTTCAATTAT
This sequence comes from Girardia tigrina, assembly GCA_001938485.1. Taxonomy (NCBI): domain Eukaryota; kingdom Metazoa; phylum Platyhelminthes; order Tricladida; family Dugesiidae; genus Girardia; species Girardia tigrina. The sequence goes on along the minus strand of MQRK01188372.1, from coordinate 11,385 downwards.
AACGAAGTGATTGCAGAGAGTTTTTGATATATATGCCCGTGGTTCATTAAAGAAAATGGAATATTGATTAGAATTAATTGGTGTATATTAAATTAAATATAAAAATTGATTTAATGAAAAATTCATTTTTAATCAAAGATTATTTTTTAGATAATGTTTTATGAAGTTTTAAAGAACAGAAAAAAGCCTGATTGGATTTTTTTTGAAATAATTTATTTTCTTTAAAATTAAATTACATCGATATATAGTAAAAAAGAATAAATAAAAAATATAAATCAAACTGAAAAAAACAATTAAATACAAGTAGAAATGTATTATAAATTGAATTAATAATAAAATTAAAATATAAAAAATAAAAAATATTATGTGATAAAAATAATTTAATAGTGAAAAATAAATAATAAAAAATAAAGAAACCCAAATCAAATTACATCAGTGTAAACAAACTGATACGAGTATTTATTAAAATTAGTTTCATTTTAATTGAAAAATGTAATAAATTGAAAAATCAAAAAATAAAAAAGAATAAGAACTAAAATTAATTTTAATTAAATAATAAAATTAATTTAATATAATTTCCAATTAAAAAATAACAAATTAATAATAAAAAAATAAAAACCGAAATAGAATTACCACAATGTAGACAAATTTATACAATTACTTATTAAAATTAATTTCATTTAAATTAAAAAAATATAATAAAATAAAAAATCATAAAAACTAAAATAAGTTTTTAATTAAAATAGAAATTAGAAAAAACCATAATGAATTATTAATTAAATAATAAAATTTAATTTAAATTAAAATAAAATTAAATTAAATAAAACAAAAGAATAATAAAATAAATTTATTTTAAATATAAATTTTTTAAACAAACATAAAATATTAAAAAAAATAAAAATAACAAATAAAAACTGAAATAAATTTCCAATTAAATAATGAAAAATAAATAATAAAAAATAGAAAGCCCAATCCGAATTATTCCATTGTAAAAAAACTGATACGAGTACTTATTCAAATTAGTTTGATTTTAATTGAGAAATGAAATAAAAAATAGAAAAAAATAAAAGAAAGAATAAAAGCTAAAATGAACTTTAATTAAATAATAAATTTTATTGTAAATTAAATAAAGTAGAAAAATAAAAAAAATATTGAAATGAATTATTAATTAAATAATAAAGATAATTTAAAATACACAAATAAATAAATAAAACAAATACAGACAGAAATAAATTTCCAAATAAATAATTCGAATTACCTCGGTATAGACGAAATGATACGAGTATTTTTTAAAAAATATTTTCATTTTAATTGAAAAATATTATTAATCAAAAAATAAAAAAGAATAAATTTAATTTAAATATAAATTACAAAATATATAAATATATGTAAATAAAAAAACATAAAAAACAGAAATAAATTTTCAATAAAATAATAAAATTAAATTAAATAGAAAAAAATAAGAACTAAAATGAATTAGAATTAAAAAAAATAAAAGAATAATAAAATATATTTAAATATGAATTAAAAAAACAAAATATAAATAAATAAATAAATAATATTTAAATAAATTTCAAATTAAATAATAAAAAAATAAAAAATCGAAATCGAATTACCTCAGTGTAGACAAAGTGATACGAGTAGTTATTATCATTAGTTTCATTTTTATTGAAAAAAATTAAAAAAGAATTAAAAGTAATTTTAATTAAATAATAAAACGTAATTTAAATTAAAATTAAATTATTCAAAAAATTAAAAAATGACGGCAACTTATTTTTAAAAACAAAAATACGCCATTTATTAAATAAACATTTATTTTTCATGACAATTAATTTCAACGGTATAACCGTCATCGTCAGGTCTCAAGAAAGAAATGAATTTTAAATTTGCTTATATAGGCAAGCAGTGATTATGTCATCAATGGCTTATTATGTCTTCTAAACACGCTTAATAGGGTTTTCGAGAGACCCGTTTGCACATTAATCTTAGGATCTAAAGATCTGATATAAAGTGCTTCACAGGCCACCCTCTCCCAATAGTTTTTAAAACGAGAACACAGAATTTTAAAATCATTTATGTTTATGTTTTCATTCGACTTACAACCCTTTCTGTGTTCTGCAATATTACTCCCACCTACATTCCGACCATGTTCTTGGATCCTAATACAAAGATGACGGGGCGTCTCTCCAATGTATGTGGCATTACATCCATTACATGTAAATTTATATACGAGATCCGAACATAATCCAAATGGGGTTGGAGATTTATTACAAAACATAATTTGGATTTTATATGTTTGTGATATTATTTTTAAATTAAAGGCATTATTTACGCATTTTAAAATTGAACGTTTAAATTGACCAAATCCCTCTGAATATGGAATGCTTAAAACATATTTTAAAGTTTTTGAGTCTTCTTTATCATTTATAATCGGTTTATTAATTAATTTATCAATTGTTTCTTTGGTCAATTTCTCAACTATTGATTTTGAATAACCATTTTGGTTAATTGATTAATGCTATCACAACTTTTTGTATAAGTTGATGATAATGACCAAGATCGAAATAATAGTCCTGTAATCATATTATATTTGTATCGAGATTCACAAAAACTGTTTGGCGTTGTATATAACCCAGTATCAGTTTTCTTTCTGTGAATCTCAGTCTCATAAACATTTCTTTTCACTTCAATCAGTTTTAAAATAAAAAATTAAAAATTAAAAAGAATTTTTAACTAAATAATAATATTTGTTGTAAATTAAATAAAATAGAAAAAAATTACTAAAACGAATTATTAATTTAATAATAAAAAAGAATAATAAAATATATTTAAATATAAATTAAAAAAACAAAATATTAATAAATAAATAATATTTAAATAAATTTCTAATTAAATAAAGAAAAATAAATAAAAAATAGAAAACCCAATCCCAATTTCCCCATTGTAAAGAAACTGATACGAGTACTTATTATCATTAATTTTATTTTAATTGAAAAATGTTTTAAAATAAAAAATTAAAAAATAAAAAGAATTAAAATTAATTTTAATTAAATAATAAAATTTAATTTAAATTAGAAAAAATAAAACGAATTTTTAATTAAATAATAATATTTATTGTAAATAAAAAATAGAAAAATAAAAAAATTACTAAAATGAATCATTAATTTAATAATAAAAAAGAATAATAAAATATATTTAAATAAATTTCAAATTAAATAATAAAAAAAATAAAAATAACAAATAAATACTGAAATAAATTTCCAATTAAATAAAGAAAAATAAATAAAAAATAGAAAACTCAATCCGAATTTTCCCATTGTAAAGAAACTGATACGAGTACTTATTATCATTAATTTTATTTTAATTGAAAAATGTTTTAAAATAAAAAATGAAAAAATAAAAAGAATTAAAATGAATTTTAATTAAATAATAAAATTTAATTAAAATTAAATTAAATAGAAAAAATAAAATGAATTTTTATTTAAATAATAATATTTATTGTAAATTAAAAAAATAGAAAAATAAAAAAATTACTAAAGTGAATTATTAATTTAATAATAAAAAAGAATAATAAAATATAATTAAATATAAATTAAAAAAACAAAATATTAATAAATAAATAAATAATATTTAAATAAATTTCAAATTAAATAATAAAAAAATAAATACTGACATAAATTTTCAATTAAATAATGAAAAATAAATAATAAAACATAGAAAACTCAATCCGAATTATTCCATTGTAAAGAAACTGATACGAGTACTTATTATCCTTAATTTTATTTTAATTGAAAAATGTTTTAAAATAAAAAAATAAAAAGAATTAAAATGAATGAAAAAATAATAAAAAATTAAATACCAAAATGTAATTTAAATTAAAATAAAATAAAACAAAAAAATGACATGAATGTTTAGTTAAATAATAAATTATAATAAAATTAATTTAAAATATATAAATAAATAAATTTTAATAAATAAATAGAAAAATAAAAACAGAAATAAATTTCCAATTAAATAAATCGAATTACCTCGGTGTAGACGAACTGGTACGAGTACTTATTAAAGTCCATTCTGTCATTCCCCTCCCAATAGAACGCGATCTTATCGCCCTTGCCACTCTCGATGAACCGATCGAGCACATTGTAGCACATGTTCGTCGTGCCATCCTTGAAGGCCGACACGAAAATCGGTCCACGAGTGTAATTGAAGTTGTACTGGAGCACATTGCGACAATCAGGCTTCAATTTCCAGTAGAACTGGTCCGCGAACTCCGACCAGAACCTATCGGGATGCTTTAGCGACTCTTCGTACAGTCGCCGATACTCATCGAGCGTATTGATCAACGCTCGCTCTTTGAAATGCTCACTCGGTTCGTAAATCACCTTTTTCGGATGCATCTAAAATCCGATTGAGAATTTTCAGTGTTCCATTCAAACAAATTATGACAATCAAATTAATCTATATATTTAATTATCAACCTCAACATTGGCATTTGATGGATGCGGCATTGATGAAATTCAACTGGTTTCAAATTCAATTCAATAGAGATATTTTTAAAATAAATTGACCTTGGTTTTGATGCATTTAAACAACACTAGTTGTTCGTTGGAATTAGAATGAAAATTTGATGGAATTATTAATATTTTAATTTTAATTCTAAATATGTATATAGTGGCTCAATGGATGTGTAAATCATTTTTTTGTTAGAGAAATAAAATCAACTCGTTAGGACGAACGTTATAATGAGTAAAAATTGGGATCAGTGATTTTCAGTGCTTTGTAAATATTCTTCATTCACATAAGTGTCCTTTTCGGCGACCACTTATTAACAAGTTGTTTGCGATAGAGTTTGTGTTGTCATACCCTTTTTATTGTATACTATCCATAATTTGCTAAATACTTAAATGGATACATCTTTTTAAAGTAAAACACTGAAAGTTTCATTCAAAATATTATTTAGATCGTAAGATATAAATATTTTACGGAAAGCCTAAGTTTTTCCGTGAAAATTAAAAAAACACTAGCGCTAAACCACCATTTGGTGGCAAATGCCTGACTATATGATGTTAATATTTAAAAAAATGATACAAATATTTTGGGAATATTTATTCATTAATCAAGATTTGACATACATGCCGTAAAATTTTTGTGAAATAATTTTCAAATAAATAAAATTATAAGAAAAGTTGTGAAATTAAAATAACTCATCTATTAAAATATTTTATATTAAAATTATTCTAGCTGAATGTTCTGGTGTCCCGAGAGAACGCTTCCAGGACATCAATTATTCCCGGTTTCAGTGATTAAAAAATATTGTATTTGTTTTACATGAAAAAGTAATTATTCACGCAGGTAGGGGTCTTTTGTTGTGCTTTCCTACAATATAATTAATTCGATTCGAAAGTATAAATTTATAAAACCGCCTTTTTGAAATTGTATTCGAATTTACCAATGTAACCATGGCTGCACGTTATTTAGAGGCTGCCCATCCTATGTGACCCTGCAATCCCTAGTCACAGCTCTTCTGGGTGGCAAGGTGTTGTTTCGTAAGTCCTCGTGGTTATGACTGATCGCGGTCAAACTCAACCGGAGATTGGATATCTGTTCGGCTAGTAGCGCCAGCTCGATGTTATGTGAGCTCCTTTGAGCACTCTGGCTTCTCGTTTGATGATTACTTTCGGCTTTCGGTATGATTGGGCAAGTTACCCCTATTGTATCCGACTGTTCGTAATTCTGTTATATATTTTTGCGAGTTCATCCATTGACAGGTTGTCAGACGCAGCTAAAATATTCTGATGTGTGGGCGGAAGTTTCTGCAAAAAATCTTCGTAGTGTACGTTGTTCTGTCGTTATCAACTATGTTAGTAGATGGCCTTGAGATCAGTTTTGGTCTTCTGTATGAATTGCGTGAGTGTTAAACTTCCAATCGATTACACCCTGAAATATTGCTTGTATCTTCAAACGACCGGGTGTGTACGCTCATCACTCACTGGCGCAGTTGTTCACATGGCTGAGCCTATGAAATGACTTGCGGCAGTTGTTTGTGTATGATGCGCAACTGTTTTACTCGGAGGACGGCTGTGAGGTAATGGAACTGCCAGTGTTGACTTTTGATAGGCTTCAAACGAAAGTCTATAACTCTCAGCTATGTACGCTGTGAACCATCGTCGTCCAAAAAAGGTGTGGCTGGCTGTGTCATCGCGTGCATTACAGCCTGCGCGAATGCTTGCCGTGACCCTATGTCGGTTGAGAAGTCGATAGCGTACCTACGCCTAATAGTGAGATTAGGCAAACGAGATTGGTATCGGTAGTGATTCCATACCCTCGGAAAGAGAGTATGGAACGCAATGGATTAAAACCTTGGTGATACATCATTGGGTGCCTTGTGTGAATGGTGAGATCTCTTAGGAGGTCGTCGGCTGAGATTCGGATCAATTTAATAATGTTCCCCATGGTGGATAAGGTGATAGTATTGAGAGACAGAATTTGTCTTTCGTTCGCAGAGTCTCAGGTGCACCTAAATCGTCGTGGAATGGTGTGTGGGGATGCCTTTTATGATTGTGGTGAGGAAAAGAAATAAAATACGTTGTGAGATATGTGCAACAATTATTGTTTTGACACAACACAGCTGTCTTTCAAAAAATGATGAACTATCGTTGTTGAATCAGTTGATCTCACTTCTGACACCAATGTGGGCCCCACAATCGTAGACCGGCCGTATGCTGAACCACTTAATTGTATGGAGTTTCGTCGTTTCCAGATAATCCTCATTCTCGCTCCTGCCGATTTGAGGCATCAGTATCATGATAAAAGAAGTGTTGGTACTTTTTCTTTTGGAGATGACATCTGTAGGGCTGATGGATTCACCCCTGGTCTTGGTACCGACTTGTAGCGACAACGTTTGTCGAGTAAACGATGGCAGTGAACTCGATCGCATCATCATCGAGTGCTCCGAGACGGAGGCGGTTCGGACCGCTGATCGCAGTCCGCCACGAGTTGTATTAGCATTAAAATATTCAAAAATAAGTATCATTTAATGGAAACGCATCACAAGCAAATAGAAAATGAACGTGTTGTTTAAAATGCTTATTCTATTCAAATTTGTGTAATTTTTGCATGTATTTAAATAACCATATTTTTAATAGTTTTTTTAACAATGAAATTTTCTGAAGCACAATAGATAGTATTTATAACTTAATAATATAGATTTCACATTTGAATAAAATTAAAATTTATATGTAAACATTTGTAATAGGCTAAATATTTTTAGATTATTTATATTATTATGGATTTTATTCTTAACTCCAGATTCATTGCAGCGAAATTCAAGATACTATATCTTATATACAAATATGATTGTCTGTTCGCGCATCAATTGAAGATGCTGTGACCAAATTAAACAAAACTTTCAACAAACCTTTTTCATATACAGGGGCAGGTTTATGTCAACTTTATTTGAGAAAAAAATAATGTTCTACCGTTGAAAGCTTTACATTCTCGATTTGGTTACCAATTTCTCTGTTCACTATGCATTTAAAGACAGTACAACTTAATATGGCCAACTTTTCAAAAAAATTTTCCTACTCTTCATTTACGTTAACTTTTTTCATTCGACCAATCAGATTGCAGTATTTTAAACTGTTAAAAATACTCTTTATATTTTTAGATACAACAGAATTGAACAAAAAATGATTTTTCGAGTAGCTAATATGAATTTAACTTTTGCTTACCAATTATAATATCATATTCATTTTTGAAAACAATTTGCTAAGCTGATCAAGTAATTATTATTTGATTATACTGTAAATAAAAACTATTGAAAAGTTTATGGGTTTTCACATTTGTATCACAATTTGAATTGTCTTTTGGACAATTTTCAGCAAAACTTTTATAATTTGACATCTCGCTAAATTGATAAATTTTTAAATTTGATAAATTTCATTGCAATTTTTATTAATGTTTATTCGATTTATTAAAAATATATTTTTAATTTTAAATATTAATTTTTTAAAGATAAAAAATAAAAATAAGCATTTTGAAAGATATCTAAAATAATAAAAGTAAAGATTATTCAAAAAATTATAATTATTAAAATATTTTTTATTTAATAAAATAATTTTAAAGACATAGTTTAGAAAAAAATTAAAAATAAAACTCAAATAAAAATAGGATTTTTATTTTATAAATTATTTTTAACAAAAAATTTAGATAAATCAAATAATTTAAAAACATTGCAATAATTCTTATATATATATATATATATAT
>MQRK01188356.1:21215-37143 GCA_001938485.1 Girardia tigrina | reverse complement strand
TACACCCCAAAATGTTAGAGGCTAACTGGTGTTAATTTGTTTCATTCAATGATCCTCTTTTAACCAATAAATATAGAATAACACAAATGATCGAGATAATTTACATCTTGATCGAACTTAAGTAGACTTAATTAAAGAAATAAGTTTCCTTCTAAAAGAAAAAGTAAATTAAATAAAATAACTCTTAAAAAATTTATTATAGTTAAAATTTTAAGTAAAATCGAATTTAGTTTTCTAAAATGGGTAATTCTGAGAAAATATATATTCGGTGTGATGAAAAAATGTATATATATATATATATATATATATATATATATGTATATGATTAATGTTTATTTGAAATATTGAAAATAAGCGGAATCAACGCACAGTTATTTTAATAATAATAAAAGAATCGTTTTCGAATGCTGTCTTTTGAATTTTGCTTTCTAAGTCAAAATTTGATGAATAAAATTGAAAAAGAAGCGAAGAAATGGAAAGAATTGATCGAATGTTCAATTAATGACATTAACGTTATATCCAAATTCGAATTGTTTCGCAATGACGAACTATGTGAAAATCCGTTATATTGGGAAAGAAAAACAGTCCTCATAAGGTCTAAAAATGCTGATTGGAATCGCGACGCGGAAACAACAAATTAATGTGCAAATTATAAATTTTGTAAAATAGATATAATAAACTTTAATTAACTAATAATAATAATAATAAAAGAATAATAAACTTTAAACGACAGGAATTTGGATGAGTTCAAGGAAAGCTGGTGAATCAGTGTCCCGAAATTGTAAAGGTTTATGATATAATGCATTATTTAAGGTAACTCTCAGAGGCATAGTTAGGCGTTGGCATATGTGCTGTTGTCAAGGGCACAAAATTCGAAGGGCTTTAAAATCATTTCAGATAATTTTCATATACTTAACTCGTATAATTGTCTAGGATATAAAATGCATATACGCATATTATTTGTTTTCCCAAATAAAGGGTGCATAGGTCCCTCATAATTTCACCAAACACACAACATAACCTTCTTTTCCATGCGATCTTGACGAACAATGGTGCTTTAAGAATGGCCGAGCTCTTCAGACAGTCTGCGGGTGCTAGTACTGGGCTGCTGCTCCACAGGGGCACGAAATCCCTCTTTGTCCACTATTAAGAACACCAATATGGATTTTCACATATTTATTTTCATTCAATCTGAATTGTTTTTGGAACGATTCTCAGCCAAGCTTTCATAATTTGACATCTCGTTAAATTGATAAATTTTTGATAATGTCTTGTTAGTAAACAATTATTCGATCAAATTTTCATTTTAAATGATTTTCAGACTTTATTTTAAAAATTCGACTTTATAATTTCATTAATAATTTTATCTAAAAATTAATTTAATTTTAAAAATGATTTTATTTAAAGAAACACATTTATTTAATCAATTTAAAAATAAGTTACAAATAATTTACTTTTTTAAAATTTTTAATATTAAAATTTTAAACGATTTAACATTTTAAAAGTTTTTAAATATCTTATGTTGTAATTTAAAATACAAACTATGCTCGACATTGCGATCATCCAAAATACCAATTTTCGATCTAGGCGGGAGAAACACTTTCCCAAATACTAAACCCAACATACAAAATTCAACATACCGATTTCAACATATCAAATTTAAAATATTCCTCACATTCACCACTGATGGTTCTCCTAAATATTCCTGATCTTCAAGATTGGTATATCCCTGATTAAAATGACGAAACACAACTGAACTTTTTTTATTTTCCTTGAGCACATCATTGTCTTTCACGTTGCAGATTTCTCGAGTCGCAGCTGCTGCTGTTAGGCCATTTTTTCCAACAATATCGTAATAAGACACGAATTAATGTTTTTTCTTAAATCATTCTAAAATGTAAAAAAAAAAGATGAATGAAGTTTAAAGATGTACCTTTTAATGATTAGTTTAATTCATCTTTTTATCGGCTTTAAAATGATACCAAATGTTGAATAAAATGTTAGACTTCAATGATCTGGTAAACGAAAAATTTTAATTCACTATAAAACATGAATAACTTTTGACTCAACCGGGTAGTTTCTTGTTGAAAAGTAAGGGAGAAGATCACATTTTTCCACAAAGTGTTTCCTCTACTGTTTGGGCCTCTAACAGACCTCTATAGAACCATAGAAATTGTAACATGTTTCTTAAATTGTAAATGTTTCTTTTTCATCGATTTATTAACGTTTTTCTTTTCTTACTGATTTCTGACCCATTTTCTCACGAAAATTATGTTTTCTTTCAGAAGAATCTCATCTTGACCAGTAAAGTTATGTTGTTTACAAACTAACAAATATTGAAGGTTCTCTTAAATTAAGTATGGTAACTTTGAATATATTAATGTGACAATATATGTAATAAATAATTATTTGAACTTTGCTTTTTTCGAATACATTTTATCAACACATAAGGGATAAAATATTCTCTCTGAATATTCGACTTCTACGAGAGTCCTCTGCAATGATTTAAGGAAAGGGTCTAACACGTTTGCGTTAAATCTGGAAAGTCTTATTCCACTTCGAAACCAAAGTAAATTAATAATAGAATGTTTATGATTTCTATAGGTGCATTTGAAACTAAGTTATTATTGACTGCATATTTGGTCTACGAAAACAAGGATATTCGTTATTTATAAAAAAAATCTATTTTTAGTTAAATCATATATGAATGAATAACCAAAATACATTTTTGAAACTGTAAATAACTTTTAAAAATTGTTTATATACAATCATAACATTAGTAACCAACATCATATCCAAATACATATTTGTACGTACATTGTTAACATGTCATTTATACAATAGTAAATGTCTATTAATTAAGGTTCTGTCTGGTGCAGCTACGTGCTTTTATGCTTATGTTGGGTTTGACGTCATTGCCACAACCGGTGAGGAAGCAAGATCACCAAGTAAAAGCATACCAAAAGCGATGGCACTGACCTTGTTGATATGCTTTTCCTTTTATTTTGGTGTTTCTACTGTTCTGACAATGATGGTACCATTCGGGGATTTACATACGTCCAGTCCAATTACCGAAGCATTTGATTTAAGAGGACTACATTGGGCGAAGTGGGTTGTCGGTATTGGTGGAGTCGCTGGAATGAGTGCCAGTTTGATGGGTAGTGAATTCCCATTACCGAGAATTATTTATGCAATGTCATCTGATGGACTTCTTTTTGGGTATGAATTAATTCAAATTTCAATACTTTAAAAAACAATTTATAATTTTTCTGACGATTTAACAATCTTAATAATAATATGTACAAGAGTATAATGAGGAACGTTAAAGTTTAGTCTGATTTTCTCGTACTTAACTAGTGTATTCATTTTTGTACTAGATAAATTATATCAGTGTCTACATGCGAACTCATTTTTGGTGGCACGCATCTTTAAAGATAAGAAATTTCATAATTCAAATGTTTGTCTCTGTTAACAACCAGAATTGGCCATTAAAATTATTATTATTTCGGGCACAGGGTTACTTTTTGGGAATCGCAAAATGACTTGTTTTTAATTAATTTATTGTAATTAATCATAATTCGAATTAATCAAAATATATTAATTAATTTGAAACAAAACAATGTTTTGTTAGTAAAAGAAGAATTAAACCAATAAATTAATTTAAATTATAAATATTTTATTTTTCAGTCTCTTTCCCTTTGTCTCGATGAATCGAACAAACGACTCCTCCACTTTCACTTAATTTCCACCCATGTTTACGTAGCGTAAAACCTTGCTCAACTGGTGCTTTTGAGATATATCTGGAGTGCTGTTAAAAATTATGCAAAAATACTTGCTCTTCTTGACCTGTGCTATAATTTTCTTTCTCACCTGCTGTGCTAAAATGCTCACAAATTCATTTTGAACCTCTGGTGACAAATAGGAAGTGACGAAATTCTTTCCCAGTTTAACTTTTACCAAATGTTCACGGAGCACAGGGTCATACTTGGCCAACAAATGAACCAATTCCAAAAAGTTTCCTCTATTTTCCTGGTCTCCATCTTCGTGGATGTCTTCTCGATGGTCCCTTAGTACCAGGTTTTGCGAGGAGAGAAATCTGATGATGTCCAGTAATCTAGCTAGAATTTCTCGCCATTTATTAGTCTCCTTCTCAATTAATTCTTCCTCTACTTTGTTTATTGCCTTTCCTTTAGCGAGCCGGATCTCTAGCTCCTTCCACTCGAAGAATGACTGCGCATGCGATGCGCTAACTTCGTGCTCATGAACTCTAGGATTTAATTTCCACCAGTTCTTAAAGCCTTCTTCAGCAGAATAAATAGACAGCCCAACTTAAAACAGTCTGCAGCAAAAGCAGAACAGGGCCTCCTTTGAAGGAGAATACACCATCCATGTTCTCATACTTTTCTCTCCGTTCCGTAGATCACGAAAAAACCATTTTTTGGTTAGCTTTCTAGTGTCACCTTTTGTGCTTGTGTCTGGTCGTGGTACTTCTTTGAATTCACAATGAAGGTACAAATAGATCGAATTTCATGGCTAATCTTGACTGGCCAAATACCAATGTCCGTAAAATCACTTACAAATTCTGTTTTCAGAGTGATTAATTGTTGCATTTCTTGTGCTTCAATTTCCTTCTCTCAAACTTCTGCATCAATGCCACCTTCGCCTTCCACATTAGCAGTATCGACTTCAATTGTAGCATTAGCAATATCTAATTTATCTCCATTCTCTATTGGATTATCGTCCTCCGTATCCATCACTTTGTTTGGAGGCGATGAGGTCCTTTGGATGAATTTCAACAGTACCCCTTCATTCTTTTTTGACTCCTCTTCCACAGCTTTTTTCTTCTTACGGAATGACGCCCGCTCTGTTTGACTCTTCATTACTGTTGTGGCCTCTAATTTCACAAGAAAACGTCAAGTTAGTTAGCTAAAAAATAATTATTTGATAAAAAATTAAAAAATAATGATTTACAATAATGATTTTACTCGTATTAAAAGAATTTTGAATATTGTTTATGTATTTTTTTTCGTTTTTAATGAGGTAAAACAAATTCGTTAGTTTTTTTAAATTGTGTTTTTTATTACTAATTACTATTCGATTTTCAATGATATTTGTTTGGGGTTATTGTTGTTTTAATGTAAAATAAATGTTCGTTCCGCAGTGAATATGAAATTGTTTTTGTTGTGATATTTTTATTCTGTTATATTGAATAAAAACGATGAGTGAAATCGTCATAAATAAGAAATGATGAAACTGTGTATGAAATAATGACTATCGGAATCCGTGATCACAAACTCGACGAATGGTTTCACTTAAAAATATTGATTTCAGCTCAAGATTAAAAATAAAAAAGACTTTTTTAGTAATATTCTCTCCATGTTATTGAAGTGTAATGACGGGCGACTCATTCAGCATCAAAGACAAAAAATTAATAGCAAATGTGAGAAAGAACACCAAATCTCTACTTGAATGAAATATATATTAAAACCATAAAATTAAGATGTTATGAAATAAAAAAGAATAGCATTCTGTTCGGTGGTAAATCCTCTTTTACATTTCAAAAAATCATAGTAAATCAAAAGATTTTAACAAAATGACCATTAATAAAAATAACAATTACATTAGAATAGGTAGCTCAAATAAAATGAATCTTTTTAACTCTTAAGCAAGAAAATTTTAACATTTTAACAGAAAAATATTTTTTACTATAAAGATTTTCAATTTGTCAATTTTAATTATTATACATGAAAGAGCCCTGAAATTGTGGACTTCCTTCCATGGCATGGTCCATTAAAATAACCTTATTAAACATTTTCCAAACGTTTTAGTCAAAACCATAACCTTACAAACTTTGAATCTTATTTTAGTAAATTATATATTTATAAATTAAATAATTGTTAATGTATTGTACAAAATTAAGTAAACTCAATATTTCTATAACAAATTCTGGAAATTGGCAATGGATTTGGAACAATTAAAATAATTTTTAGTCAATTCCAACAAACCAGGTGTCTCTAAAAGCTTATTATAATCTTTAATTTAGTTTTCTTGTACTAATTCCATTGTATACTGTGATTGTTTTACTACCATATTTTAATGAATATATTTTGCCAATTGTATAGAAATATGTTTTAGTTGTAATGTCTTTTTATAATATTTATTTATTTAATTAATAAATTATTATTGATTGATCCAGTACTAAGTAAATTGTCTTTTTCTTATTAAATTACGCGGGTCAAAAATTTGGAAACAACGTCAACAAATATTCAGAGCGATTATTCGTAGTATTTTATTTTCTATTTTAATAATAAATATTTTGACTTGATAACTAATAAAGAATAAATAATAAATTTAGAAACACTTTTTTATTTCTTTTAGGTTTTTAAGTCAAGTTTGGAGTCGAACAGAGGTACCCATATTTGCGACTCTCCTTCCTGGATTTTTAACTGCCTTTTTTACAATGTTATTTGATTTGGGAGAACTTGTCGAAATGATGTCCATTGGAACCCTGTTGGCGTACAGTTTAGTCTGCACCAGTGTCCTTTTGTTGAGGTTTCAGCTTCAAGACAATGAAAATGCTTTTCACAACAGGTTGTAATTATGTATTTTTGAATTTTTTTGATAATAAAAAAAGTAAACGTTATTGGCAAAAAAACTTTTTATCAAAGTTTACAATGTTTTATGTAAACATTAAACCTCATTGAATTTATAACATCTGTTGGGATTCCTTTTGGTGAACTTTAAATTTTTGATATTTTTTAAAAATCATATTTTTAAATAAATCATATTTTAAATAAATTAAAAATAATGTTCGATTAATTAAAATGAAATAATTCTTTAAAATAAAAATCTTTTAAATTCTCAAAAAAAAGAACAGACTCATTCTTTAAATTTTTTGAAATAATTAATTGTTATAAATAATCACTAAAATAAAAAAATATTTAAAATCAAAAGTTTTAAACATTTATTAGTAAAAAAATATCTTAATTAATTTTAAAAAGTTAATTTCATAAATAATTGAATTTTAATTGTTTTGCATTTATTTTAAGAGTTATTCGGAAGAATTTTTTGTTGAAATTTTGTTGTCAAAGATGTAATAAAAAAGATAATTTAAAGTTAAAAGGCAATTGGAAATTCTGCAAATTAAAATTCGATAAATAATTGATAAAATATAGATATATTAAAAATTTTATAATTAATGAATCTCTATTAAATAATCATAAATTTAAATATTGCTAAATATTTTTGTATTTTAAATTTGTGAATTATTTTTGCAATTTTTATTAAAAACAAATAAAAGGTTTTTATTAAAAAGAAATAATTTATAATCGAATGATTTAAAATCAAAGAAAGATATTTAGGACTTGAATTTTTAAAATATTTTTAAAGATCTAAATTTATACAAAATTGAATAAAATAACATATTTATATATTTATCGAATATTTATATTTAGAATTTTGAGATCTGAATTATGTCATTAAAATATTGTTCCTCATAAATTGGTTTCAATAATGGAAATTGTAGTAGAAATAAAGTTTACAAAACTATGAATTCCAAGTTCAATCACGAACCTAATAACATCCATTGCTTTGAAAATAAATTGATGTCCTTTAACGATTATTTTGAAGGAGTAAAATTTAAACTATTTACAATTTTTGTTTTTAATTTATAATTCTGTCAAGAAAATACCGGTAGTAGGTCAAATAAACACATAATATTTACTATTCAGTCAAATTTATTGTATCGTCTTCAAAATAGACACTTTCTGAAAGAATGCACTTATGCCCATGAATAATCCAATCATCAAAACATTTTTAAATGCATTTTCTGGAATCGATTGAAGTTTTCGCCGTGAATTTTCTTTAATGCTTTCTATTGACCGCAAACGAATGCATCGAATTGGTAATTTCAGTTTTATAAAGAGAAAAATGTCGATCGGAGCCATATCAGGTGAACATGGTGGTTGTTCGATGATATTTGTTGAGTTTTTGGTCAGAGATTCGTTCACAATAGCCTTGTGAGATAGTGCATTACCATGGTGTAAATTTTTTTAATTTTCGTTCCACAAATTTGGCCTTCTTCGACGAATTTGGTCTCTCAAACGTCACATAATCCCCAGATAATATTCTTAATTTACTGTCTGATCTTCTGGCGAAAATTCCGAATGCACTGCACCGTGATAATCAAAGAAAAAAGTTAACATTATTTTCATTTTTGCTATACTCTGTTTTTTAGGTTTCGGCTCAGTTGGAAGTTACCATTCTGAAGTTTGTTGATTCATTTGCATGTCGAACTCATAAACCCATGTCTTATTACCAGTTACAATGCGTTTCATGAATATGGGGTCGGAAATGACTTGTTTCAGCATATCTTCAGCAACATTTAAGCGATAGACTTTTTATAGAAAATTAAAGTATTTCGGAAATAGTTGAGCAGAAACACTTTTCATATCTAAACTTTTCATTCACAATGATACCAATTGATTAGAGAGGCACAGAAAGTTTAACAATTTTCACTCACTATTTTCTTCACTTTAGTGATATTGAATTTAGTTGTAGACGTTGTTGGCCGACCAGAGTGAGGCAAATCTTCCACCACATCTCGACCACTTTTGAATGTGTCGTACCACTCATACACACGTGCTTCTGATAAAGTCTATTTAACATAAGCCTTCCGTTATATTTCTAGTGATTTGGTACACGAAATTCCATTTGCTATGCAAAATTTGAGACAAATTATTTGTTCAATATTTTTATCCATTTTAAAATTCGCAAAACACGCTTCAGATGAACTATCCAGATGATCCAGCACTATAAACAAACGAAATAACAGATGGTGTTCAAACTTCGCGTCAGTATAGACGACAGCTGTGTCAATTTAAGGGGAAAAATTCTGAAGATTACTTTAAGCGACCTTTTTAAATGATTCGTTCCCAGTACTTTTTTCGCAGAATGTATTATTTAAAATTAATTACATGAATATTTTTTAACAAATGATTTAACCTAACAATAGACAGCGTCAACAAATTTTAAAATCTGATTCTTGGACATATGTTACCGTCGAAATTTCATAACCTCGAGTTAACTCAGGTAACATTTATAAATTTAAATTAATGCACATACCGGGCATGAGTCGTAACTTGAATAAAATAAACAGCAAATAAAGATTTTTAACCAATTTACTCGTTTTTTTTCAGTCTCAAACTATTTTTTACTTTTTCTTTTTTTATCAATCTAGGCTAAAAAAAGTCATCATTTTTTGACGTTCTTAACGAATTAATTACTGAATAAATTTATCCAAATTTGATTATGATCCATTGAATCTATCAAACGAATTTTCAAAATGTGTAAAAGTGTAAAAATTATAAAACTGGAAATTATATATTAAAAAACTTTTTCGAATGTAATTAATATGACCAGTGTCACCGATATCGGTCGCGTAAATCATCGCACACAGACTCCGACCGCATTTTGGATCAGGAAATTCCGAATAAATCAGCAGAGATCGTCCTCTGGAGTGGTCGACATTGAGACATCGGGGATCGTATTGCGCTGTTGCCAAGTACGAGTAGTCACCTGTTGTTGCGGCAATCTCAAGCGCACTGCATGGATTCTTGTTTCTTTTGTTCAATTAATCGACTTCTGTTTGAAAACTCTTCAATAATGGAGCGACTTCTTTCCGAGTGTCCACAGATACTTGGTCTTTGAATTTCTTATTTTTGTCGATTAATATTCGCCGTGAAATGTCACTTTGATCTTTCTCGTTAGCGATCTCATTGGCTATCGAATCCAGTTCTTTAGGTAATAACGAAAAATCGACGGTTTTTCACGACTCGAGACACGAGTGAATCGTGTTGGCCATTTCGAGATTCGATTTCAAACAGAAATATTGAAATAAGAATAATAAACACTAATTATGTTGATGCAATAATAACATACAACAGAAATCAGAGTATTTTGAACGCGATAAAAAATTGTATTTATTAAAACAATTACCAATATTAATTCATTTAAAGTTTTTTCGATAATTATAATTTTTTTAATTGTTAATTGTATTAGAAATTTTTTTAATGCACGTCTGAATTTTTCCAATCTCAAAAATTTCATGGGTCGTAAATCCAATTAAGAAATTTTTTCAAAATTAAAAATCAAAAAATTAAATTAAATATCACTTGAAAAAAAAACTCTTAATTGGTTGCTGCTGATGATACGATTTAGTGAACACTACTGTAATTTAAAATAAAAAATTTTTTTAAATGTAATTGTTAGTTGTGCTTTGTTATCCTCTGTTAGAAGCTTTGGTGAGTTCATAAAAATTTTGAATATAAAATCTAATCAATTTAATAATGAAATAATTACATTTCGAAAAGTAGATCTATGGACTATGTTAAAATAAGATTTTCATAAAATTGCGTAAAAATTAATTTATATAACGACAAATTTTAAAGTAGATTTTTAGGGTTTAACACAAAATCCATTAACAGATTTATTAATAAAGTAAATTTTTAATTCTATATAAAACGTCATATTTAAAATTTGAAATGATAACACACTAAAAATATAGATTAAATAAATATAGAACAAATTTCACATTTGGGCAATCTCTTTTTATGTGGCCTTCTTCTTGACATGCATAACATTTTACAGTTCTGTAATAATTGTTTTTCGGTTTGAATCCATTATTTCCTTGGTTCCTATTGTTGTGTTCATAATGTCTATGTGGGTTTCTTTCTTTGTGTACAGCTTTGCGTCTAGTTACGGTGTTCCAATTATCTTGTTTATTTACCGTCGTATAAACAAGTATACCTGCCTCTGTTTCCTCACTTTCCATTTTACGTAGTTCGTACATATTGGCAACTACGCTTTTTATATCTTTGGTTTCAGTTGTTCCTCTCAGTTTTAATTCTTTTTTGATTTCATAACTGTCAACCATATTTAAACAGGCAAGGTTGAGTAGTTCTTTTTTAGACAATTTTTCTTTTCTTAGTATATTCACAAGTTCCTCTGCTTTTTTGTAAGTTTCTTCTGGGTTTGATGATCCCCACCGTAAGTTTACCAACTCTTTCATTGTATCCAGAATAGATTTTTCTTTAGTAAATGCAGCTTTCAATTTTTCTTTGTAATTTTTATCGTCCATCTCTGAATATTTTTTTATTGCCGACGGTGTCATAAACACAGTCACCATCACTATTTTCCTCTCTTCTGGTATACCCATAATGTCGGAATAGCGTTCGAAATTCTCAATGAAATCTTCCAAATCCGATTCTGATCCATTGAATTTTTCACATCCCATAATGTTCGTTGTCACGTGAGCCGTGGCCGCTATATTAACAACATCACAATTTGAATGTATACATTTATTGACAACACAAACAGATTTTTCACAACAATTTTCAGAGGTCATCTTTCTTTGATTGATATAGTTTTTGTTTTAGTATTCAAATCTAAAAAGCAATGAATGGGAAAGTTTTTTATTGGATGAAAAGGCATTGCGTAATTTTTAAATGAACATTAATTTTTAAAATATATTAAATTTAATAAGTTAAAATCGTTTACTAAAAATATTATTAAAATTCATAATTATAAACTTTAATTAATTAATACTTAAAATTGATATCATTAGATTCAAATAATAAATCAATAAACATATCAATCCCATCTGAGTAGGAGAGTTACAAATCAAAACTGCATACAAACAACAAACTTACAATATTCAAAATTATCCCTCACATAAATAAATGAAAAGGTTTAGGTTCCTCAAAAATATTGGTTTGAAAAATCATTAATGTGATAGCAATAAAATTTTATGTCATGAACTTGAAGTCATGATCTTCAAATTTCTTTTTATGATATCCTATATAAATTTAAACAATTTTTCATCTCCTTTTCTTTAAAAACTTTCATCATTGGTATTTTCATTTCTCCTTTTTAAAAAAAATCGACATTCATTTCTCCAATTACATTTATTTAGTTAAAACTTTTTCTTTACTTTAAAATTTTAACAAATTATAATTGTATTACTCCCAATTATTGTAAACTAATATTCTAAAATGTGTTTATATTTCTTTTATGTTGAATTTAATTGAACATTTATTTAATTTTTTTGGATTTTTAAATTATTTATTTTTTCTGTTTTTTAAAATATCTTTTTTTGTTATTTTTTACTTTTATGTCAATGTTTAATTGGATATATGTTAGTCTTTTTTGATTTTAAATTAATTTTTATTTTTTTTAAAAATTTTGAATTAGAAATACTTTATTATTTTAAATATCCCTTTTTCTTATAAATTTTAAATATGTTTTGGGATTTTTAAATTAAGTTTGTTATTTTAATTTTTGAAATTATAATATTAAATTTGAATTTTCAAAATATTTTTAGACAAGATTAATTTTAAGTAACTCTTCGTAGTAATTTTGAAAATTCTGAATTTAAACATAAAGATTTTGTAAACTTTTTAAAGAAAAATGTGTTTTGAGCGAAACAAAAAATATTCCTCGCAAATTTTGTTTAAAAAATAATATGCAAAATTATTATTATTATTTTATATCAAATCTAGATATCGGCTCGAATGAAAATAACGAACCTTACACAGATATTTGAAAATTAGAGAAGGTTGATCAAAATCTATAATTTGACATCAGAAATACATAATATACATGAGTGGCCATAAGTCGCTTTACCCAGTTTTAATAATAATAAACACAAAATTCTAAATGATACAACTTTTATTTAATCAGCGTACAATAATAATTTCAAATCAAAAACTTGAAAACAATTAAATCTTATCTTCAAAGTGTTGTCTTTCAGATTTAATACACAACTGGATTCTTCTCTGAACAGAGTGACAGATTCGTCGGCACAAGTCTTTATCGTTGTTCAAGGCTGCAAATTCTGTAGTAATTCTTTCCTTCAACTCGGATATGGTTAGAACATTTTGTGAGTAAACGCGTTCCTTCAGGATACCCCACATTGAATAATCACAAAGTGTCAGGTCCGGTGATCGTGGAGGCCATTCAGTGGTTCCTCTCCTGCGAATCCACATCTCAAAAGTGTTATCCAAAAAGTCGCATGAGGGGAAACACTGTCTTGCATCCAAATGTCGTTATCTGTGTCAAGCTGAGGTATGGCAAAATAACGCAGCATGTCGAGATATAGTTGAGAATTGACCGTTCCATCAAAGAAGTATTGACCCAGCGCACCAGTTGAACGTATTCCTCCCCACACACAAATTCCTGGAAAAAGATTGTTGGTCTCCCATACCAGAGTTGTCGGTTACATAGCCGGTCTCGTGAAACTTTTTAACCAAAACATGCATTAATTGTCGTGATGGAGGAGCGTCATTAGGATACTCTTTTGCATATGCTGCAGCTACAGCTCTTGAATTTCCATCATGCTTTATCCACTGCTTTACTATAAAAAATCGTTGCTGAAGTGTTAATTGTCATGCCATGTCAATATTACAAACAACAATGAACAAAACGAAATAATTTAAAAGATTTTTAAATAAATAATTATTAAAAGAAAAGTTTTTAAAAAAATTTAAGAAATAATTTTATCTGGTTTTTGTTTATAAATCATTTAGAATTTTGTGTTGATAATTATTATTAAAACTTGGTAAAGCGACTTATGGCCACCCCTGTATATATATATAATATGAAATATTATTTTATGATTATATTAATATTTAAATATTGTTAAAACTATATTTGTGAAGTGATATGGTTACACCATTTTGCGGTGTTTAAATTATAAATTTTACAATTAAATTGATTACAAAGTACTTAAAAATAATGAAATCATTTATTTTAAATGTAGCTAAATGTATTGGTCTAATGTGATTTTTATTTCAGTGCGTTATCAGTTAAATCAGACGGAGCTGAAGAGCTTGAATTTCCCTTATCAGAGAGTAATTTAAATTTTCTACTGCTTCCATATTATGACTATTATTTCATAAAGTATTATTTATATCTCTATTCGGCCATATAACAAATGTTAGGAAATTTATCAAAAATTTTGAAGAACAAAAATAATGCTCAGAAAGTCACAAATTAAAATTTTACATTACTTGACCCCTGGTGGGAAGATGCAGCATTGTCGAATTAAGTGCAGCTCCTATTCAAATTCGATTTTATTTTTATTATTTCAGAATTTATTTAATTATGATCGAAGTTCTATCGAAGTTTTTATTATTTCAGAAATCAACAATTTATTTTATTACACTGCCACTCACTACCAAGGCACAATGTAGTGCATATTATGCACACTCCGTCTGTGCACTGAGTACTTCTGATAACTTCACCCCGAGAGTGCAAAATTATTGCACAAGTAGGCTGTAGAAACATTTGGCTCCGCATCTTCCTTCTCACTTCATCGCGCTGAGATTGATTAATCTAAAAGTTGCCTCTGTCACAAACCTGCGATGACTTGAATCAGAGCGGATTGACGAGGGTTGATGAGTTCGTTCATTGTCAGGCTGCTTTCAGAGCGGTTGTTGCAATCGCACCAGGGGGTTCGCGTATCGTCTTCACTAATTGCCTCATATTAATAAATTAAATAGAAAACGAATTAAATTAAAGTTTGTATTTTTTATATATGTCATAACATCATTCGGTTTTTA
The DNA here is from genome assembly GCA_001938485.1 of Girardia tigrina. Taxonomy (NCBI): domain Eukaryota; kingdom Metazoa; phylum Platyhelminthes; order Tricladida; family Dugesiidae; genus Girardia; species Girardia tigrina. Next base: position 22,525 of record MQRK01188356.1, on the reverse strand, counting down.
GTATTTGTTTCGTATTAAATTCATTTTTGGATTTCTTACAAATTACAGCTTATTTGGTTATATCTTTGTCATGAGGAATTTTCAAAAAACATTTATTTATTTTCTGAAATAAAGGTATTTCTCTTTTCTATAATTTTCTCGTGTTAAAAAATAACCTTTTGGTAGTTAAAGGTGTTAAATTGGCGCTCCGAAGACCAGGTAATCCGAATCAGCAATGTGCACCAAATTAATCGGTTAAAAAATTTTGAGTCGGACAGAATATTTCGAGATTCCACTATAATTACACAGTTGCACCACACCGAAACATATTAAAATCATCTCCTTGATCGAGTTGTGAACCCGAAATATCGACTCGGAATTGATTAAATTGTTGAAAATTGCGAATTCGTTAATCGAATTTTGAGGGATAAAGCCTTGTTTTTTTAAAAAAGATTTTTTTTATTTTTTAGTTTTAATAAATATCAAATTTATGAACATTTAATTGTCTTAATTACATGTGTCTATCACTGTTTATATTTCATAAAACGCTAATAGTAAAATATGTCATTCTCTCGCTGTTTTTATGTTGGTAGTGGATTGAGCCGCATGAAATCACTCAAGGCGTTTATAAGAATTTATAAGAATTTCGAGATAATAGTGTTGCTTTTTATAATATTATTAAGTGTAAAGTTAAGCATTTTGTTATTTTTTAAAATAAACTTGATTACGAATTTCGTTAATTTTTGTCGCATTTGATATATTTGAGAATATTTTGATTTATTTCAGATAACACCAAAGAAGATAAAACATCAATCGCTATTACATGCCAAAATGACCAAATTAAATCTCAGTTCAAGAAAGTTGTTTGGGCTGTAACCCTTATTTGGATATTATCCTTCTGTTTCGCATTTACAGTAATGTTTGGAGAAAACCAATTGATTCAAGGAAACGCATTTATTCTTATTTTGTGCTCTTTCTTGTTGTTCAGTAAATCAAATATTTAGATTTTAATATTACAATCTAATTTATAAATATCAGGTCTTCTTATTTGCATATCATGGCTTTCATTTCAGCATCAAGATCAAATATCTCTTGAAAAACTTCATTTCAAAGTTCCTTTAGTCCCACTACTTCCCAGCTGTGCGATTATTTTTAATATAATGCTCATGGTTCGCCTTTCATATCTTACTTGGACCAGATTTTTAGTATGGCTAACTATAGGTAAGCTTTTTATTTATTATTAGATCTATGACAAAATATGACTGAAGGATAAAGTTCCTCTAACACACTGAGCACACGTTTTCCCATTTATCGATATTGTAATAATAATA
>MQRK01188321.1:5593-18271 GCA_001938485.1 Girardia tigrina | reverse complement strand
GGTATAAAATTTCTCACATGTCTAGAAAAAAATTATTTTCCTCTTTTTAGTGCATTGGTAATGCTTGAAAAACGTGGTTGTTTTTATAAAAAATTTTTTATTAATAATATTATTTAAATTGTAAATACATTTAAACATCAAACTTATAATTAAATTGGTTTAAAATTTTAAGAATTAAATATTATTCAGCCAAACAGCACAACATTCAAATACAAAACATCAAGCACTCATAAAGTAATGTTTTTTGTTCTTAAACTGGAAAACAAACTAATTCAGGAAAGTTTATTAAAATAATTCACACAAAAAATAGAAGGATAACAGCCGATTAAAATTAAGAAAAATTAGCACATTATGAAAAACAGTGATCATTTAAATTCAATTTTCATATATTGTAAAAAAATAACAAAAGAAATTAAATTGGATACAAAAAACTCTAGAAAAAGTAATAAGTCACTTAAAATGGATATCACGTTTATCTTATTCTACGGTTACCGATTTTGCAAGATTTCTTGGACAATCAATCTACAATTAGAATTAATTTTTTATAAATATTTTTTTCATCTTTATTATTTTTCATAAAAAATAATATTTACATCAAATCCTTTTAATTTGGCCAAATAATAGGAAAGAATTTGTAATGGAATAACTGATAAAATTCCTTGTAAACAATCAACAGTTTGAGGAATAAATATGCAGTTATCACTGGAAGGTAAGTCGGCTGACATTTCTTTTGTGGTTATAAAAATCGGTCTACCCTAAAATACATAATATCAAATACAAAATATTTGTAAATTTTTCTTTGCGCATGAGCGAGACACGATTAAGTGAAGAGCAATCTGATAACGTGTTTTTGATAATTGAAAACTTTTACCAATACTCCGCTTTTGGGTAACGGTCACGAAACCGTTTCCATTAGCAATTTCACTTCTCAACTATGGGTCAGTGAACCAACAAGAAGTTCTCAGAGCATTAAGTATCCGCCATAATTTTTAGACTTTATATTTTACAAATGCCTATAAATTTATGTAGGTTTTCAGCATGAAAATCAGTAGAATGGAAATATTAATCAAATATTACCCCCCCCCCCAATATTCCGTATTTCGAAGTTTTGCATCTATTAATGCCACAAAGCGTCCCAAATAATAAAAACGCAAGACAGTACTTGAATAATATATTTATTTTGTATTTTAAATTTTTTCAAAATTATTCAAAGTTTGAGACCGGGCAAAATTAAAATCGAAGTATAAGAGTACATTATATACATATTGAGAAAGATTGTTGATACATCAAGGGTGGATCTAGATTATGATTTTAGGGGGAGTGATGCTGATTTAAACAAAAAAGTAGAAATTTAGAAAAAAGCATAATTATACTACGGAGCAGGACAATTAAGTCTCAAAAATTAAGTCTTGAAAATTAAGTCAAGGAAAACTAAGTTTCAAAAATTAAAATTTTTGTCATTATTTTAAGTCTCAGTTATTTTTTTAAACCTTATAATTTTAATACAATTTAAAATTTGTAAAATAAATTTTTAAAGAAAATGAAACAAATTTTAAGATTCATGTAAATTTTAGAAAATATGAAAAAATAAAGTAAATTTTAGAAAAAAATTAAAAATCTAATAAATTTCAAAAATATTAAAAAATTAAAAGAAATTAAAAATTGAAGTAAATTTTAGCTGGTACAGCGGTTCAAAATATAGTACTGTCCATAAATATTAGTAATCAGTCTAGATATCCCTTAATTGATTAATTAGCCGAATGGCAAATCCGCAAAAAGCAATGAGAAAATACAAGTGTTGGTGGTTGGTGGGGTGGTGTGTTGTGGCATCCCTGGTCTGTGCAACCGATCCCAGGGAGTGACCCTTAATTATTCATTAGATGAAATAGAGATAAGATCATAAAGACAATGGTACACAGAGAAATGAGAAGCCAAGCGTGTATGCCGATAGTGGTTCCTGAGGATGCCACATCCAAATATATATAACCCTGGTGCTGCAAAAGGGTGTGGAGACAGTGAATTTCAGCCATGGTTGAAGGCAGATTTTGAGAAGGTAAGAAGCGAAAAATGGTTGAATACTTGCGCGGCCTTGCATAAAATTTTAAAATTGACCAATGATTTCCATTTATGTTTGTAAATAATAAACATATTGTTACCTGAATTGTTTTTTATTTGATTTTTTTAATTTTTCTAAAATTTATTAAAATTTTTTATGTTTTTCTAAAATTTACTGGAATTTTTTATTTTTTCGAGATTTATTAGATTTTTCCTTTCTTAAAATTTATTTAACAAATTTTAAATTTTATTAGAAAAATAAGTTTAACAAAATAACACTGGAGACTTAATTGTGTGAGATTTAATTGTCTGAGACTTAGTTTCCAGACTTTTGGTGCGGTTATTATTTAAGTTGATACAAAAATGTTACTTTGATTCTAACAAATAAGTTATTAAATAAAAATTTCTCAAAAGTATATACAAATGTAACAAAATTAAAACAAAAAATCACAATAACAGTTTTTTTAAATACAAACAATAGAGTGCAATTACTTAATTAAATTTAATTTACAATTTTGTCCCTTAGCAAAACTTTCAATAACATTAAAAATATTAACATTTACATCTCGATGTATATGAAGCAACTATAATCATCTTTACCTTTCTTCACACATTCGAATTCCTAAAAATGTTTTTAATCGAAGCAAGGAAGAAAAGCTTCTTATATATGATGCAACACTAATGGGTAAAGTCAGTAATATATTTATCAATTCTATGGCAAAAAAAATGAATATCTTTGAAAGAATTAAATATTCCAGATACAATTGAAAAAACTTCAGAAAACTGTGATGCATATACAAATTTGTTATTAAATGATTTACTTCTGCAAGTAATTATGTCTTAGTCTGTATTCAAATCGATTTATATTTGAAAAGTAGGTATGAAAAGTTGTCATTTTATCAAGAAAATTTACTGATTCTAATAATTACTGAATATCAACACTATTTGTATGAACAAGACTTAGAAAATCAACAGGTAGCTTGCATAAATCTTAACAAACAATCAGTTCGAATCGAAGATTTCTTCAACTAATTGATAATTTCGGAAGAATTTCTTATTCTATATCAAAGAATATATATTTTTAATTGTCACACATGGAAGACCGACACATTTGTACGTTTACAGCCAAAACAAGTATTTTATCATGACTATCTTCTACCTACAGTAAAATATGGCCGAGTTCTGTGATCATTTAGGGTGCTATTTTTTGGAAATCCAGCACAAATGATTTCCATTCATGGAAGAATTAACAGTCGAGACTATTAATTAATTTCAGGCTAAAAATTTAATCTTATTTGGCAAGAACTATTTCAGGGTCAGAACACTATCTTTCACGATGATAATTTACACATGCGTATAGCTAGTATTGTTAAAGAATGATATAATGAGCATTCTAATGAAATTTAGCATCTCATACTTCCAAAATTTTCAAACCTCAACATTTTGAGAATTTATGCTTGATTTAGGATATCCAAGTAAGAAGTTGATTTCCGCCGCTATCGCATTGAAAAAAACAAGAGGGTGTTTTAACTGAAGAATGGGCTAAAAGTATTAGTAATGTTTTTAACTAAAATTTGATTGAAAACTACGTCATAGTATTCACCAACAATGAAAAACTAATGTTAAATCGCGGTGGAATTTGAAAGCAATCAATAAAATTAGTATATCTCAAGAAAGTTGACGACGTAGCAATGACCAAAGTTGAAAAACTAATTTTATTAGTTGCAGATATACGTTTAAAATACATAATCGAAAATTGTGGTTGTCAAAATAGATTATAAAGATTCTTGAAATATTTAAGTTGTTAAAGAGAATCCCATAAAATAAATCAGTTGCCATCATTAAATTCATAAAGATTCTTACAATATTATATGAAAGTGACTGTGTAAAAAATGATAACTTATATAACTTATGCAACAACTAATTACTAATAAAGTTCATTGATAAAGAATTATTTCACCAGAAACCCTCAGTGAATCTTTTTAATATACAAGAGCTCATAATTGATGTCAATTATGCCTGAAAATTGCAGAAAAGCTGCCAAAATATATTGTAAAAAAATAAGGAAAATTAGATTGGCCTGAGGCAGTTACTCATCATAATTATAATTTAACAATATTTTTTAAAATTGCGTAATGAAAAAATAAAACATTATTTATATAAAAGTATAATAATGAAATTTATTCTTACATGTCTGGCATGGACTTCGTGAATGGCATTGATAGACTTCTGTAATGAGTAAATTATAAATAAGCAAATTAACTATAAAGAAAAAATAAAGTTACCGCAAACAATTTATCTTTACTGACAATCATGATTATTTTCATAACTGAGTCGACTAACGCCAAGGGTCCATGCTTCAATTCTCCACTCATAATTCCCTCAGAATGAATATACGCTAATTCCTTTATTTTCTGGAAATTTTAAATACATTAGGAGTAATATTATATATGAAAAATCTTTGTACGAGAGCTCCTTCTAGACAAGTTGCGTAGTTGTAACCTCGTCCCATCAGCAAAATATTTTTCTCTTTCACTAAAATCTCAGCAATCTTTCTTACAGATTCGTCTGTTTTCAACACTTCCTTTATTAAATCCGGCAATTTTTCAAGCCCTTCAATAATTTCTACCCGTCTATCATGCATCGAGCGTCTATCTTCAGAAAGAACGAGGGCAATCATTACAAGTGAAACAAATTGACTTGTATATGCCTATGACGTATATTATTTTTTTAATTATAATCTGAAATCATACCTTAGTGCTTGCTACTCCAATTTCTGGACCTGCATTTATATGAACTCCACAATGCGTATCCCTTGATATCGTGCTTCCAACAACATTAGTAATGCCAACAATTAACGCTCCTCTTTTTTTACAATATCTTAATGCCATTAATGTATCAGCCGTTTCTCCAGATTGGCTGATAAAAAAACATACATCGTCTCTGAAGATTGGAGTGTTTCTATCTAACAAGTCACTTGCTAACTCGACCATGACTGGTAGTTCGGTCATTTCTTCCATCAAAGCCCTCGTCTGTGGAAAATTTAATTGATATTTGTTTCACAGATAAAACATAAATAGTTATTTACTGCTATGGCGCTATGATAACTGGTTCCACAAGCAATAAATATTAAACGTCGACAACGTCTAATAGCCGTTAAATATTCTGATAAACCACCCAGAGTGATTTCTTTGTTTTTAAAATTAACACGACCCCGCATGGTATTCAAAATTGATTCTGGTTGATCATAAATTTCTTTTTTCATGAAGCAATCAAAGTTTCCTGTAAATAATACGAAGTTATTAACATAAAAACTCTTCGGTGATATAAAACAATGTATAAGTAGTATAGTTTAAAAAAATAGAAGGGATTTTTTTAGAATAATTAAAAATTATAGAAATAATTTTTGATTTAAAGTAAGAAATCAAAGCTTTCTATTGTTTTATCTTTTAGATAATTAATTTAACATATGCACCATTGATGTGTAATACTGAATTCCTGGATATCCTATAATTTTACATGAGATTCAAATTTTTTTTAAATATAATAAGTTATCTAAGTTATTTAAATTTTGAATCCAAAAGTCATTAAATTTTTTAAATGTATGATGCATCTTTAGCATTAAACAATATCTTTCAAGTAGTCAGAGATAAAAAAGTTTAGGTGACATAACTGGTATTATTGCTGTCCAAGGAATGGTACAAGACCTTACTATTCAACTTTGTTGAAAACTAATGTTTCCGCACCTATTTTATGTAATGTACAGGAATTCCATCCTGCTTGAATATGGTTCGAGAATGTCTTCTTTAAGACTGAAACGAAGAAACTAGACATTCCTTTAACATATGTTTATAGTAAGCAATGTTAAATCTGTTGTCATAAAAAAGAATATTCTATACAACTTAATGCTCAAAATTCCTATCCAAGCGTTCACTTTTGCAATTGAATGAACACCCGCCACAATTCTATCTATTGGATGACTCCCCCATATACTACAGTTGTGAATATTTTCACTTACACGCATTGTGAAAACTGTCTCATCAGAGAACACGATTATATTCAATTGTGTCGGAATTAGATTTGTCAAGCAATACTACTGTATTACAACTAAATAAATAATAGTAAAAAAAAGAATAATGATGTCTAAAAGAACCCGACAAAGTCAAGAAATTATTTTTAGAAATATAGTTTATTCAATAAATATAAAAAATAAGGTAAGTCAACGGTGATATTATGAAACTAAAAATCACATTAAATTTAATTACTTGTGATTGATTTCTTACGTGTCTCATTAGAATAAGACATGTTCATTATATATTTATATATACATGTACTATGTACATATAAATTTAATACTCTATATGCCGCTGACTTCTTAAGGATTCAGATGAAGTTTTTTTAAGTACCAAGACACTAATATATTCAGAGTGATCAATGAATTTATTTTTTAGTTCTAACAAAAATTATGAACAATTATTGATTAAAGGTTTATTTTCATACTCGACGTGAATACAGTAGTTTCAAGAATTATTATACATTATCAAAATACGTACCCAACAAATAATCAGTCAAAAGTAGTATTAATAATATAATATCAAGTTTGGAACTTAAGTATACCCTATATACCACTGTAAAAGTTTGTATAATAACGAATTGTTTGTTTCTCATTTCTTTAATTTCCACTAAGTTATTACGCATTCATTTACGCATTTTTACTGATTTTTACGCATTCCGGTATGTCAGTCATGGATGATTACAAGTTTGACTTTAATATTGCTAGAATTCTTTTAGGTACAAACGATCATGTGAACGAGATGTTTCCTAATTCAGCAATTTACTGGTAGTATAACTAAAGACGAAGATCAGCTGACGTTTTTACTTCATACTGTTTTTGATCATCGTAAAAACATCCTGGATGCATGAAACGAAATTTCTGTGTTAAAGGTAAAGAAACTGAGTAACAGTAACCTGATTGTGTATTTCTGTGCATTATTTAAAAATTTAAATGCTAGTTAATAAAAAAATATGATGGGGTCGTAAAAAAAGTTTCTCAAAGTGATTTTTCCTGTCTTAAATTCAACATACTTGTGAGGACCTGAGCAACATCTTAATATTAAAATAATTTTACCAAATGAAGTGCATGTACTTTCAAAATACAAGAAAACTTTCGATAATTATATATATACACGAATATAATGCTTATAAAATGCTTATCGAATCGAACATGCACATTTGAATTAGGAGTCAAAATATAATTTTCTAAAATGTCACAAATTTATATTTTAATCTAATTAGAACCTGTCATTATTTAAAAGTTAAGCAAAACGATACCTTTCATAATTTGCTGTAATTGCATTCTTAATGTTTTTACTTCTCGAAACTGAGAATCGGTAGCATTTCGATTTAATCTGTGCATTCTCAAACATCCGTCTTGAATAGCAACTACATCGTCGTCTTCCAGATAAATAACTTTATTTGTGTGTTCGACAATTGCACTATAGATAAAAATAAGAAATTATATTTATTCATTTAATAATTAAATCAAATATTTTGTATCACATCATCACAAAACAAATATTTTGAGATGTTTGAATGTCATCAGAAATATTTTTATAATTAATTAACAAAATTATAATAAATCTTATAATCTGTTATTTTTCAAATAATTACTATTAACAGTTTATATTATAATTATAAACATTTGACAATTAAAAAATTAGTTTTAAATATAACATGTATGAAGCCCATAATATGTGGTGTCTGCATGTAATGTTTTTTAGCACCAGGTATGTTTAAGATAGAGAATAGTTTCATACATTCTCTTGCAGTTAACCCTCATTAACTAATATAATATAAATAATTTTAACATTTTTTGTCGAACTATATCAGTCAAATGTTTTGACTCTTCAACACCAAATTTTACTATGATATAAAAAGAACCTTTCATCACGTAAGCCTAAAAAGTTTTCTTTTTTGTTGACAAACATATTTTTACAGTTTTTTTCAGTTGACTTAGTTAATCAAAAGTACATGCCAAAGCTCCAAATTTATGGAAACTGCCTTTGTTAAATTCAAAAACAAAGAGGTTCACATTATTATAGGTAAAATTTCGATCTAGAATAACTGACTGTCAATATTTTAAACAATAAAATGGTTTCTGACTAACTCATAAAAGGCTCAACTTAAGTGGAAAATTGAAATTATGGAAAACATCAGATTTTCAAATTGTACCTATCTCGTAAAGTTGATTTATCATCAACAGGTTTGCAATCTTACACCACCTGAACGACTTTTAAAGAAACCCAATTTCAAATTTTCTTTTTTCGACATTTTGTGCAAATATCTAGATATTGGTCATCATAAAATATGAGAGGCTCATCGTTGTCCCCATAAAAATAGCCTATATTTCACTGATTGTATTGTTTGCATATCAAAACATATGTTTTTGACAAATTAAAGAAATTGTAATTTTTCACGCAGAAGTTATTGCTGAAATCCACCGTATTTTTAATGGATATCGTACCCAGAATTTGCTTGTCACGCACTCCACTTGCGGAAAAATTTTTGTCGCAGTATACGATTCGATATAACCATCTTCTGTATCCTTCCTTCGTCAATCTTGCGGCTTGGTGTTAAGGAATCGATATTTGTGGTGATGCCTAACTTCTGCAACAATACAAGACTGAAATTTTCTGTTGAATGACAGTACTGCTTCATACACATCGATTTGCATGACTGTGTAGGCAATTAAAGTGTTCTTCGGTAGACAACATTATTGAAACTTTCGTTTTGATTTTGTTTCCTTGAAAATGTTTAATCTTTTCTATATTGCTAATTGTAGACAAACATACCTGCGAAGGAGGTCGACGGAAGTCAAATCCTGGAAGATAGGTTTCACAACATTCCACTGGATATCACGTTTGCATGATGAAAAGAATCTCCTTTTGCTGTTGCGACGTTGTATTTGAACCACGAGACAGAACCGGAAGGACACAGTTCATTAATTGGCATTTCATCTGATGCAAATGTATGAAATATATGCTCAACACAGCTCGACGTATCGATTCAAAGTCGTTAATGTAATTTCGGATGGTATTTCTGTAATATGACTGTAACCTGTTCATCAAAGCATATGCCAGGCGCCCTTTGACACCAAGTGTTTTACCATCTGACAAATCTTTTGATTTCCATAATTCTTTCAATTTCCTGCACTTTCGACGCATTCGCTTTTCAACGTTACTTACACACTCAAGCTTTTCTAAAAATACATCATCCCCATATATTTTCGAAGCTTTCATTGCAGAAAAAGCTTAACAATAACTGTCACTGAGATACTTCAAATATTTGATTGTTCGTGTAGTCACAAAATATTCAAAAACAAGCTTCACTCCTTATCTTCACAGCTTCATTTCTCCCATTTAAGTTTTTGATACATTAACCTCTATGACCTTGATTGATTACACATTTGGTACGGTAAGAAGTTAGCACTTCCACGTCCATTACCTTGTCTGTGTTGACTCCAAAACATAAAAAATACCATTTTTCGAAACAATTTTTTGCCATGGACTATCAAAGAAAGCAGTTAAATCATTGCCTTCTTTGGTTTCTTCAATTTCTTCCGTGTATTCAGACTATAGATCCTTCATTGTGAATGTCCATGCATTCAATGACCTTCTTACCTCTATATGAGCATTGATTAGGGTAATTTAGAGGTTGAATATCAGTATAATATTATAGTACAATGTAAGTGACAATAAGAGTTAGTTCCTTCAAAAAGAAAAATAATTTTTTAAAATATTTTTTCTAATTTCTGTGTTCATTTCCCATTAATAGAACAACTTCATATCGTTTGTCCATTGAAAGAACAAATTATTCAATAAAAACATCAAATTGGTAGTATATTCAATGAAAGAAATTTTCATAATTCTTTTAAGTTTAAAATAAAAATATTTAAAAAATTAAATTATAACTTTTAAAAAAATACCTTACATCAATTTTTTTCATAAAACCTAATTTCATAAATATTTATTTCAATTAAATTTTTCGTAATAAATAAAAATAATATAATAATAAATGTCAAATTATTTTTTTACAATATCTAAGAATCTCTAAACACATCCAAATTATATATGTATAGTATTACCTGGCATCTGAAGCGAAAAAATATTCGACTTGTTTATTTGAGCCCAATGGATGAAGCTCTGTTAATGAATCTGTTCTATTGAAATGATTTTCCGAATCTAAAAAAAATGAAACTAAAGTAAAGTAATTCTAGAATTACCTTCACGGTAGAATATTGGAATGTGATCAGTTGTGAGAGCGTGAGAGCTTTTAATTCCGACCAATAAAGGGCTACCTCGACTACGTAAATGAAAAATAAAATAATTCATATTAAGAAAATAAATTATAAATCAAAGATTTTTTAGCAATAATATTTTTTTTGCGAATTAAATTAAATGTTTTGTTAAAATTTTAAACAGTATCAATAATAACAAAAATAAAATATTATTTCACAATATTGTACTTATATTAACATGAGTTCATCATGGGGTCCAAGATTCAATTCAATATTCCTTTTGATGATTGAATAAATTACTTTGACAGTAAAAACACCTTTAACGTACAAACGCTATTTTTTGATTTTAAAAATGAAATATGCCCATTTTTATAGGGTGTTTTGCATTTAAATGTAAAATTTTGTACGGAGAAAGAGAACAATAATAAATTGACATTTCTGGATTTATTAATAAGAGAAAACCGGTTGTTATAAGACAACGGTATACAGAGAGAAAACTCTGACACAAACTTGTACCCAATTCCGAACTGTTTCTGTAAACCTAAATGATTAAAATAACTGTAATATGATTAAAAGATTTTTTGTTCATTAATAAATTAATGAAATTATTATATGATAGAGTAGTTTCAATGAAAAGTGGAAAAGAATAATAACAAAGATTGTTGATAAATTAATTTTAAAAAAATTAATAATAAATCTACGAATTGGAAAGATCGAGATTCAACTTGAAACAATGATAATATAACTTCTGAATTGGAAATGTTTTCATTGAATAAGATCAATATGCATCTGCATACTGTTTTTCTATGCGGAAATCCTTAAAATGATGGCGAAATTTTTTTTGGAGGTATTGGAAGTATGGCTGATCAATTCCTATATTTTATATAAATTGGTGAAAAGGAGAGAAACGAGCAATGAATCAGTCATTTTTAGTATTGCCATTTCTGGAAATTATTAGAAAAACTATTAGAAATTAGAAATTATTAGAAATCAGCTAAAAGGATATTATAAGTAGGTCCGAGGAGCTGGCCGTAGTTTTACATCTACAAATACCGATAAAAATATCCGATTAAATGGTAAGCAAAAAAATGTAGTGTGCTCCGCCCGAACTACAAAGAAAAGTGGAAGACGTGAAGCGATGTATTACAGTGATTTATGTCCTGAAACAACTAGGATACTCCTTCCAGAGTGCTTCCTCAAATATCTCACTAAGGAAAATACTTTTGCTTAAAATTCTTATGTTTGATGCATTAAAATTTTTTAACAAAACTACTGTCGGGTAGCTGAAAACCCGTACTACAAAATGGTTCGGATGCAAATGGTTAAGATAAAAGATATCACTTACCGAGTCACAACAATCTCTCCTGGAAAATGAGTACTTTTAAACACCAACGCAAATGATCCTTCCTTTAATAAAAAAAGATAATGTTTAATTATTCCCCTATAAATAATCGTTTTACCAGTTCCGAGATCACCATTTCCACTAGTTCTCTGAATGACACGGATTTGTCAGAGTGATTATCGTAGAATTGTTTAATTAATTTTGGAATCACTTCAGTGTCAGTGTCAGTTTCAAATTTAAATCCATTTCTTTGCTAATGAAATAAATTATAAAAAATTTACAAATTCATAATTTACCAAAATCTCTTTGATTGCTTGATAATTAGTAATGATTCCATTGTGAATAACGGTGAATTCATTGTTTGAATCGGATCTATGCGGATGACTGTTGGATTCACTCGGAACACCATGAGTAGCCCATCGGGTATGAGCTATGCCCGAATGAATGTCTACTTTGTCATTAATTATTTCGGACATTTTGTCTAAAATGAAGAAAATCAAAAATAAATATTATAACTATTATATTCTGACCTTTAACTTCAGTCTCCAAAGCCATTACTTTCCCTTGTTTTTTATAAACTATAATTTCCCCACTGGAATCTTTATCAAATGCGATTCCCGCAGAATCATATCCTCTATACTCAAGTCGTTTCAACCCATTAATTAGAATTTCAACAATTCTATGTCTTTCAATTGGAGTTAGATAATTCAAATATGCAAAGATACCTAATAAAAAAATATTTTTTTATTCATTTCTTACCAAATTTCTTACCACACATAGTTAATTAATTTTTCTTTTCAAACAATTAATAAATTTAAATTTTTACTGATAAATAATTGCAGTAGTGATGCATTTAAACAAACTGACCAAAAAGTTTTGTAAAATATTATAATTGATTAAAGTTTATATTTCGTAAAATTAAATTTGATTTCAGTCATTATGAATTATTGTGACAATTTTATATATATATATATATATATATATA